>JAPPVO010000019.1:120278681-120520620 GCA_030407325.1 Camellia japonica
GTGGCCACTGATTTTGGCATGCTTGTGAGCCATCCATGTTAGTTTAAGTCCATCATTGCATCGCATGTTCATATGTCATGTTTCATGCCTTGCCATGCTTTGATAGAGTGGCATTCGTGCCTTAGGATCGGTCCTCGGTTTGCGTGCATACGTGCACGCATTTCGAGAATCCCATTTCCTCTAATGGCCACTGATGTGAGTGTGGTTGAGGCCCATTCACATTGGTGTAAGTCCATCTTTGCATTGTGTATGCCATGTTTCAATGCGTTGTGCATGTTATGTTGTTAGCATTGTGCGTGCCGTCTAGTTGCATTGCATGTTTGCATGTTAGCTTGCATGCTTAGGTTGCATGTGCATTGTCATGCCTTGCCTCTTGAATTGAGTATGATAGAGGTTGGGTTTCACTTGTGTGTTTGATGTGCATTTCATTTGATATCAAAGTTGCTAACTTGGCTTTTGGGCCATCATGCATTGAAATGCGTGATTGATGGCCCGGGGGTCAAGGGCCGTGCTCCCTTGAGTTTATTACATGATAGGGGGCATTAGCCATGCATATATATGCTCAAAAACCCATGCCATACACTGCTGTCTGCTGTTGCTGTCAAAACTGTCTCCTGCAGGAATTTTGTGTGCCGACCGGCAGTAAATAGTGCCGACCGGCACTTCATTTTTGGGCGATGGACTCCAGAGCAGCGGGTGATCTTTCTAGACAGCCGATGCGAACTTCCTCCAGCGGGTGGTGTACAGCAGCATTCAAGGAAGGTTTTCTGAAACTTTGGTAATTTTTGGAGAGACAGGGCAGTAAAAAACAGAGGCAGCAGTGGCACGGTGTAGGTTTCCGGGAAAGTCGGATCCGAGCATGCGTGCATCCCTCTTCCCGAGGCCTTTACTGCTTTCAGTAGTTTAATTAATTTGTTAATTAATTAAGGGTCTGTAATAATTAATTAGCTAGGATAGTTGATTTATTATTTGGGACTGTATATTTATTTGGTCCCTCCGAGTGAGGGCATAATTGTAATAGGGGTGTGTGAGTGTGTATGTCTTCCAACCCCACGTCTTTCTTCCCTTTTATTTACCTGCTTATGATGGTAGATTAGGGCACGTTTAATTTTAGCATACCTTATGCTATGCATGCGTGCATTCATGCATTTGTTTACATGCATCGGGCTCGGTACATCATACAAACTGCATCGTACTTTCAATTCCAAATTGAATACGTGTTATTTGTAGCATTCCATATTCCATGTTTAGGATAGCCGAGCCTGCCTAGATTACATCTTTGCATGTGTTGCATTAGACATTTCAGTATGCTTAGGTCCATGCATGGATTTCTAATAAGCTTCTGTTTTGGCTTGGAGTACTAGGTGAGCTTTTATGCTTTAGCATATCGCATGTGTGTGAATGTTGCCATGATAGCATGCTTACCATGAGGATAAGTGCTTATGTGATATAACTGCATGAATGCCTGTGGATGGAGGTTGAATTACCTAAATTGGGACAACACATTAAAACTGTGAGTTTTAAAGCCCACTAGATAGTGGCAAAACCGTCTTTTCTAAAAGCCCGCTTGAGAGTGGCAAAACCTGCATTTTAGCCTACTTATGAGTAGCAAATCATTTTTCAAAACAAACACGTAATGTTTTGTTCCAACTTAGGCGATTTGGTCTATACTTGTTTGCTGTGCGCATAACATAGTAAATCTAGGCTAATAACCGGAATAAGAACACGTAATGTTTTCAAAATCGGATATCACGGTTAGTAGAGGCCGGTCTTCGGACCGGGCGAGAGGGGGTGCTCATAGCTGACCTTCCCCGATCGTACCCAAGCTCCCGAGCCAAGTCAACTTTGGTTATGACGGACACGTGGCCTTCGGCACCGAGTCAGGGTTTCCTAAATTTCCCATTTTAAAAAAATATTTAGGTGGCGACTCTGTAATCTGGCAAAGCAGTCCATGTTTGGCACTTCTTTTCAAAAATCAGTTTTTCTCAAAACGATTTGCCAGAGTTGGACTCTTTGGTTCAGATTTAGAACCGTGACACAAATCGAGTCCGAACTGTAGAGTGAAGCCCACGGGCGCGTCTACAGTTTCTGGCGACTCTGCGGGATTTTAGAGAGCTTGACTCGAACTCGTGATATCCTGTTTTGACTACACTTATGTGTTTCTTTGCATTGCATGTGCATTGGTGCGCCTAGGACACCGTGTTGGCCATCTGCTATTCCTGAGCGGTTTGCTGGAGGCTTGTCTTGTCAAGGCATGACCATAAGGCTGACCGGTTGCGGGCTCTGCCAGTATGGGAACACAAACCCCGTTTTACCGGGGCACCCTTTTTGACCATTCGACCTAGTGCATATTCGGATCCATAGTGACCATTCCAAACTAGGACAGGTTGCTTACCCGATCATAGGTTGTTTGAAACCGCTGCGTGCGTAGTGAAACCCTAGCTCCTGACAAAATAGGACAGGGAAACCTTACCCCAACATAGGGGTGTATTGGCTCTCATTTACTTGCTATGTGCTTTTAGAGTGTATCTCTACAGGGAATGCATATATACCAGTTTGCGAGTCTGGGTATCCGGCCTGCGGGCACCAGTATTAGTATTTTGAGAATCAGTTATATCTGCGGGTATCAGATTCAGATTTGGGGCAGATTGCAGTGATTTCGGGAACAGTGATCAGTAATAGAACACAGTCGTTCAGCTCTGTTCATATCTGTTTTGGTGAAATCAGGCTGAGATGCTGCATGATTCCTCTTTTGCTAGGTAGTCCTGGAACCATAGCTCCAGAAGGGTCTTATATCCCTCGGGTACTCTGGACCTGTGTTGTTATGTGATCAGGGGATGAACCACTTGCTGTCGGTGCTCAGTTTACTTCAGATGTGATGGATGGCACGCACTATTTTGAGCATTTGTGAATGCTGTTTATCCTACCTTCTGACTTGGGTATTGCGTCTGCCTTGTTGTATCGAGTCAGCCATGTTGAGTCCTGTCTCGTTGTATCGAGTCAACCCTGTTGAGTCTGTCTCGTTGTATCGAGTCAGTTCTGTTTTGTTAAGGTCGGGTGATTCCGGGGTGTTGCCTCGGGCATCACCATTTTGTTTCATGTTTGTCCTTTTGCTTTCTTTTGAGTCTGTTTCTGCCAGGGAGCCAGTTGTGCCAACAGTTTTGAATGAAAAATAGCAGTGATTTTCACGCTCTCGCATTTGCTTCTGCCTTGTGCCAGTTATGCTAGAAGTTCTGAATGAAATGATAGTATTTGACTAAGAACTCTGTCTTTTCTGTGCCTTGAAGTCATTGTAATGACCTGAGTTTTTCAAAACTTTTTTGAACACTGCGGTGAAAACAAAGAGGAAGGAATTCCTCGGGATTTGCAAAACTTTGATCAACTGAGAGAAAGAGAGGCGTGCTAAGCCCTTAATGAATGAAATCATGCTTGTTAGTGTGAGTACTGAGAAGGACCCTAGCTTTGATCCAGATTGGTTCTACACTGTCTTCAGCGCAAGCGATTTGTCGCTTTCTTTAAAAACTTTCAAAAAATGTTTTGCGCGGTCCTGCGAAGACTTGTGTGGAGTCGTTCTTGAGATTGTGCAGCCTAGGATCGCTCTCAGCCTCGAGACTCGACCCCTCATTTTTAAACCTTGGACTCAAACTCAGAATGTTCAACGGTTAACTACAACGTGAGGCCTGCGTGGCCAAATTCAAAGCAACCCTCGAACTAGGGGCAAGAGAGTCAGATCAAGAAGTTCAAGTGTTTTCAAAAGAAGCTTGCAAAGCTAGATCAGAAGCACCCCTCGAACTAGGGGCAAAAAATATCCGATGTGCTCGAAGAGCCAAAGAGGGATCCTTCTGCAAATCGATACAACAGCCACTCTCCGGGATACAGAGGGCTTCAATCTCAAAAAACCATTTGGCATGGACTTGTTACATTTTACCCTTTGAGAGGCTCGCTGGGCCGAAAACCCGGAAGGGCGACCTAGGCAAAAGTTAGAGCAAGCAAAAAATACATAAAAAACAAAAAAAAAGAAAAAGAAAAAAGAAGCTCGCAAAAGTCGAAAACCCGCATCGGGCGCCTTGGCAAAAGTTAGAGCCTAAAAGAAAAAGAAAAAAAAAAGAGAAAAAATGAAAAAGAATTGAAAAGGAAAGAAAAAGAAGCTCGCAAGGTCGAAAACCTGCATCGGGCGCCTTGGCAAAAGTTAGAGCATAAAAGGAGAGGTTAAATACCCGAGTGTACCTTAACCCCGAACTACGTAAGGCTTGATTCCCATGTTTGGGATACGTAGGCAACTTCATTCTGAAGTCCAGCCGTAAACACTTCAAATTCGACTGTGTCCATGCAATGTTTTGACCATCTTTGCCTTCTCTGTATCCGAGGGTTTGGTTGTGTTCATCACTCTGAGGACTGTCTACGATGCGCTGTAGTGCCATTCAAACAAGGGCAACTTTCCGTTGCCATTCAATGCACTGTGGTGCCATTCAAACAAGGGGCAACTTTCTGTTGCCATGCGGTATCCTTCAGACAAGGGGCAATTTTCCATTGTTATGGATTCGAGGTTGCGCATCTCAAGGGTAGGTTCCGTACTTGTTGAGCAGTGGCCGTTTGCCAAAAACAGTTTTTGAGAATTTTTACTGAGGTTGACTATTCTCTCAAAAACCACTCCATTTTTCCAAAACTGGACCATTTCTTGGACCCAAAAAAGGAAAATTTTCAGTGCTCATAGCCTGACTTGCATGATTTCAAATCAAAAATCGAACAAGCATGTTAATCTAACTCTCATGTTGGTCAAAACTGTTTTAGTAGAAAGTAAAAACAAAAAATGGTCAAAATGATGAACTAGGGGCACAGTTGAGTCAGGCTTCCTGTCTTTTCCCCATCATCAACATACTTGCCAGAAAGGCACTCTACCTGCCAGAAGAGGGCACAACTGAAGTCAACAGCAAAGGGCTGAAAGCTCTCAACATCCTCCAAGCAACGAGGTATCAAGCCAAGTGCGAAGCACAAACTGGAATGGATCAAGATGTTCCACTTCCTCATCTGGACAGATCTAACCACGTCCAAACTCCCCAGCAGGACATCATCAACCGATGTTAGCTGCTGTGTGCAGAAGAAAAAGAATCTAGCAGAATGCTAGGGGCACGAGCCCACAACTTGCAGTTTATCCATCAACCATCCAGGGGAGGGATTGAAAAATGAGAGATTGAAGAATAGAGAGATGTGCGATGAGAGAAAAAATGAGAAAAGGGCTTTTTCAGAAAACAAGAGATTGAATGCCGAGTGATGTGAGAATCACAAATGAGAAAGGGTGGGAAATAATACCCGGTGAAACAGGCTCCCTGTGCGCATTTGAGTCTTTCGTTGTGTTTTGATTGTCTCGATTCTTGTTTTGAGTCATTTCAAGTGTCACTAGATGTGTTTAGGTTGTTTACCTTTATTTTCCGTTGTTGGGTCGTCTTTGCTGTGTTCAGTTGTAGGCTCAATACCCGGTCGAGAACTCATTTTCTCAATTTCAAAAACGATTTGTTGTGTGCTCAGAGTGCTGTGCCATTCTCCACATTTGTGCAAAAAAAAAAAGGAATTTGTTCTTTCGAAAACTGCAGGGTCCATCCCCGATAAGTGTGAACAGTAGAACCAGGACCTATCTGAAGCTATAATGGTTCCGGACTGCAAAGCAAAAGCGAAAGAGGAAAATGTCGGGCATTTGAGTTTGTTCCAACTTCGGTAAGCTCCGAGATCGCATTCCGTATGTACCTCTTCAGACCTTGTCAGTGTTCCGAAGAATGAGCGTGCCTCTATCCCAAGTGTAAGCCTGCTTCAAGTCAGAATGGCGATTAAAGCAGCAGCAGATGTTATCTCTCTCTAATATGAACAGGGTGTGCCCGTTCTTGAACTGAATGTGTTGCAAACCCCTCCGAAAGGTAAATCGGAGGTCGCGTTTTTATCTGGTCTCATTAAGGCTTGTATTTCCTTATTCGGCATTTTGTTTCAACTATGCCTTGTCACGCACATTCCACTTGCATTGTTATGCATCCTTCCACCTGCATTGTTATGCACTTCTTATGCTTGCATTGTGATGCCCATTCCAATTGCATTGTTATGCACCCACTTCACTAGCATTGTTATGCTCATTCATTGCATTGATTATGCACATCTATCTTGCATTATTATGCACACTTCGTCTTCGGAACACCGGGATACGTCCCTACGTTTCTCTCTCTCTTCGAAACACCGGGATACGTCCCTACGCTTCTCTTCTCTTTTTGAAACACCGGGATACGTCCCTACGTCTCTTCTCTTTTCGAAACACCGGGATACGTCCCTACGTTTCTTCTCCCTTTCCGAAACACCGGGATACGTCCCTACGTTTCTCTCTCTCTTCGAAACACCGGGATACGTCCCTACGTTTCTCTTCTCTTTTCGAAACACCGGGATACGTCCCTACGTTTCTCTCCCTTTCCGAAACACCGGGATACGTCCCTACATTTCTCCTTTCCTTACGGAACACCGGGATACGTCCCTATGTTTCTCATTCCTTGCCGAACATCGGGATGCGTCCCAACGTTTCTCTCTCTTTTCGAAACACCGGGATACGTCCCTACGTTTCTCCTCTCTTTGCGAAACACTGGGATACGTCCCTACGTTTCTCCCTTCTTTCCGGAACACCGGGATACGTCCCTACGTTTCTCTCTCTTTTCGAAACACCGGGATACGTCCCTACGTTTCTCCTCTCTTTGCGGAACACCGGGATACGTCCCTATGTTTCTCATTCCTTGCAGAACACTGGGATACGTCCCTACATTTCTCCTCTCTTTGCGGAACACCGGGATACGTTCCTATGTTTCACATTCCTTGCGGAACACCGGGATATGTCCCTATGTTTCTCATTCCTTGCAGAGCACCGGGATATGTCCCTATGTTTCTCATTCCTTGCAGAGCACCGGTATATGTCCCTATGTTTCCCCTTCTTTTCTAATCCTTGGGATACGTCCCTAACCCTTGGGATACGTCCCTAACCTTTGGGATACGTCCCTAATCCTGGGATACGTCCCTAATCTCTGGGATACGTCCCTAACCTTTGGGATACGTCCCTAATCCTTGGGATACGTCCCTAATCTCTGGGATACGTCCCTAACCTCTGGGATACGTCCCTAACCTCTGGGATACGTCCCTAATCTGTGGGATACGTCCCTAATCTTTGGGATACGTCCCTAATCTCTGGGATATGTCCCTAACCTTTGGGATACGTCCCTAAGTCTTGGGATACGTCCCTAACCTTTGGGATACGTCCCTAATCTGTGGGATACGTCCCTAACCTTTGGGATACGTCCCTAACCTTTGGGATACGTCCCTAATCTGTGGGATACGTCCCTAACCTTTGGGATACGTCCCTAACCTTTGGGATACGTCCCTAAACCTTGGGATACGTCCCTAAAACACTGGGATACGTCCCTAACTTTTGGGATACGTCCCTAAACACCGGGATACGTCCCCATGTGTCTCCATCTTTGGTTAAGAGCATCCGGAATACGTTCCAATGCTTATACATTTCCGAAACACCGGGATACGTCCCTATGTTTCTTTGCATGATCATAAGTTGTGTTCGGCTTCTTGCATTGTCAGTTGCATTTTGCCCCCGCCTTCGGGCGCATATCTTCATCTGTAGCTTGTATTGCTTTGTCTAAGTCTTCGGCCTTGTCAAAAATGGGACGTCTCTGGGCTTTGACACTCACTCCCGTCATTGTTATGACTTCCGAGTTCTGTCAAAGAGGGGCAACTGTAGACACCCTATTTTTGACCGACCTTAAGACTCAGACGTCACCGATTGAGCGCTTGGTGATGTTGCATATTGTGCTCGTTCTGAGGTTGCGGAGTCCCGGTTACGAGCCTTGCCTCTGGACTTCCGGACTCTTTTGTGCTTTGCCTCGGTTTGCGAACCAGGCTCGGTTTTCTCTGTTTTCTCTTTGAGAAGGGAGGGAGAGGTCTCGTAGATCATCTCTCAATGGCCGTAGGCTACATTTCGTGGCCATAGGCCATTTTGCCCATTTTGGAGCCCGGTTCCCGGTTTTCGGAGCCGTTAGGCCGTGTGCCTCGGTTCGGGACCGCCTAACCACCTCCGTTTGCCCCGATTTTTGGCATGCATCCTATTTACTCCCTTTTTAGGGACACTGTGGTCCGAGAGACCAACTTCGTGGTCGGACACCACTTCCGGTGCTTAACAGCCCACTTTCGGGGCCCCGAATTACGTGTTTCGGCTCCCGAGCCTTCATTATACATTTTTGGGCTTCGACCCGAACTTGAGATAGTCATATTTTGAGGTCCGTTTCATGTTTGATTAAGGACCTTTTACTGTTTGACATCTCCATTTGTCACTTGCCTTTTTTACCTCTTTTTGGGCCTTTTTGCACGGTATTTTAGGCGTACTTGTGGGCTGCGTTGGACTTGGTCGTAAACTACAAAGCGTCTTATTTTGAGCCCCTCTTCGACTTTGTTGAAGGACTCTCGGCCGTTTGAAACCCGTAGCTGCCACTTTCCCTTTTGGCCATTTTTGGAGGGAAACTTGAAATGTTTCCCCCCCTTTTTTCCCCCCTCTTTTTCCCCCTCTTTTCTAAACGTTTTTGCCTACTAATACAGCCCTCCAGATCTGTTTTAAGGGTTAGAAAATCTGGTTTGAGAGCTCCTATATTGTATCTCTCTCTCTCTATAATTCCAAGCTCCAAAACTCTCAAAAATCTTCCAAGTTTGGCCCATTCCTTCACCACCACCTAGCACCACCACCACCACTCCATTTCCGGCAGCAAGGAGGGCTTTTCAGAGGCTAAGGCTCTGTTTTTCAGTTCAAAGGCAGCCAAGATTGGTCTACAAGGGTGAGTCTCGTTTTTCCCCTTTTTTGCTCTTTTCTTGTCTATTTCTTAGCCCTCTTTGCCACTGTTGTTTGAGCTCCGACCAAAACTGAAAGTGACCTTTATTTGAGCTCTAGTTCATGTTTCATTAAGGAATTTTGTCATTTGAGGTCCCTATATTGCACTTGCTTCAATACCCTCTTGAAATACCGTATTTTTGCATGATATTTTTGGCCAATGTGTAATCTGTTTTGAGCTTTTCATAAACTGTAAGTGGCTTTTTTTTGAGCCCTTCTTCAACATTGAAGAAGGGCTCATCACTGTTTGAGCATTCCATGTATCACTTGCTTTGAAATCCATGCCTAGCCTCATTTTGCATGATTTTTTTAGGCTATCTTGCTTCTGTTTTGGACCTTGGTCAGAACTGAAAGTAGCTGTATTTTGACCCTCTTGACATGTTTCATTAAGGGTTCTTTGCCGTTTGGGACTTCCATATATCAGTTGCTTCATCGCCTCCTTTGCGGAGCCATTTGTGTATGCCATTTTAGCCCTACTTGTGCTTGCTGTTTGGCCATGCTTTGAACTGGAAAATGCCTATTTTGGGACTGCCTTGTTGCTGTATTCACATTCCATGATCATATGATGCATGTTTGGTATAGCTATAGGCCATTTCGGGTGCCAAAATTCGCATTTCGGGACTATTCCGTGCATCGGGTGTACTTTGGCCATGATTCGGGACTGTTTTCCCCTACATTTCAGTGCTGAAATTCCATTAGTATGTTTGCATATCATTTGCCATGTCATTTCATGCTTTATGCCATTGCCTCGGTTTGCGTGCCCGTGTGCACGCATTTCGAGGCACTTCATTTTCATCCATCGGCCTCTTATGTGAGTGAGGCTGAGGCTCTCTCATGTTAGTGTAAGTCCAATTTGCATTTTAGTGTCATTCCATGCCTTAGGGCCATTGCCTCGGTTTGCGTGCCCGTGTGCACGCATTTCGAGGCACTTCATTTTTATCTGATGGCCTCTTATGTGAGTGTGGCTGAGGCCCACTTATGTTAGTGTAAGTCCATATTGCATTGTATATGCCATTTTAGTCTCATTGCATTGCGTATGCCATGTCCTCGGTTCGCGTGCATACGTGCGCGCATTTCGAGCGTCCCATTTTCATCTTGTGGCCACTGATTTTGGCATGCTTGTGAGCCATCCATGTTAGTTTAAGTCCATCATTGCATCGCATGTTCATATGTCATGTTTCATGCCTTGCCATGCTTTGATAGAGTGGCATTCGTGCCTTAGGATCGGTCCTCGGTTTGCGTGCATACGTGCACGCATTTCGAGAATCCCATTTTCCTCTAATGGCCACTGATGTGAGTGTGGTTGAGGCCCATTCACATTGGTGTAAGTCCATCTTGCATTGTGTATGCCATGTTTCAATGCGTTGTGCATGTTATGTTGTTAGCATTGTGCGTGCCGTCTAGTTGCATTGCATGTTTGCATGTTAGCTTGCATGCTTAGGTTGCATGTGCATTGTCATGCCTTGCCTCTTGAATTGAGTATGATAGAGGTTGGGTTTCACTTGTGTGTTTGATGTGCATTTCATTTGATATCAAAGTTGCTAACTTGGCTTTTGGGCCATCATGCATTGAAATGCGTGATTGATGGCCCGGGGGTCAAGGGCCGTGCTCCCTTGAGTTTATTACATGATAGGGGGCATTAGCCATGCATATATATGCTCAAAAACCCATGCCATACACTGCTGTCTGCTGTTGCTGTCAAAACTGTCTCCTGCAGGAATTTTGTGCCGACCGGCAGTAAATAGTGCCGACCGGCACTTCATTTTTGGCCGATGGACTCCAGAGCAGCCGGTGATCTTTCTAGACAGCCGATGCGAACTTCCTCCAGCCGGTGGTGTACAGCAGCATTCAAGGAAGGTTTTTCTGAAACTTTGGTAATTTTTGGAGAGACAGGGCAGTAAAAACAGAGGCAGCAGTGGCACGGTGTAGGTTTTCCGGGCAAGTCGGATCCGAGCATGCGTGCATCCCTCTTCCCGAGGCCTTTTACTGCTTTCAGTAGTTTAATTAATTTGTTAATTAATTAAGGGTCTGTAATAATTAATTAGCTAGGATAGTTGATTTATTATTTGGGACTGTATATTTATTTGGTCCCTCCGAGTGAGGGCATAATTGTAATAAGGGTGTGTGAGTGTGTGTATGTCTTCCAACCCCACGTCTTTCTTCCCTTTTATTTACCTGCTTATGATGGTAGATTAGGGCACGTTTAATTTTAGCATACCTTATGCTATGCATGCGTGCATTCATGCATTTGTTTACATGCATCGGGCTCGGTACATCATACAAACTGCATCGTACTTTCAATTCCAAATTGAATACGTGTTATTTGTAGCATTCCATATTCCATGTTTAGGATAGCCGAGCCTGCCTAGATTACATCTTTGCATGTGTTGCATTAGACATTTCAGTATGCTTAGGTCCATGCATGGATTTCTAATAAGCTTCTGTTTTGGCTTGGAGTACTAGGTGAGCTTTTATGCTTTAGCATATCGCATGTGTGTGAATGTTGCCATGATAGCATGCTTACCATGAGGATAAGTGCTTATGTGATATAACTGCATGAATGCCTGTGGATGGAGGTTGAATTACCTAAATTGGGACAACACATTAAAACTGTGAGTTTTAAAGCCCACTAGATAGTGGCAAAACCGTCTTTTCTAAAAGCCCGCTTAGAGTGGCAAAACCTGCATTTTAGCCTACTTATGAGTAGCAAATCATTTTTCAAAACAAACACGTAATGTTTTGTTCCAACTTAGGCGATTTGGTCTATACTTGTTTGCTGTGCGCATAACATAGTAAATCTAGGCTAATAACCGGAATAAGAACACGTAATGTTTTCAAAATCGGATATCACGGTTAGTAGAGGCCGGTCTTCGGACCGGGCGAGAGGGGGTGCTCATAGCTGACCTTCCCCGATCGTACCCAAGCTCCCGAGCCAAGTCAACTTTGGTTATGACGGACACGTGGCCTTCGGCACCGAGTCAGGGTTTCCTAAATTTCCCATTTTAAAAAAATATTTAGGTGGCGACTCTGTAATCTGGCAAAGCAGTCCATGTTTGACACTTCTTTTCAAAAATCAGTTTTTCTCAAAACGATTTGCCAGAGTTGGACTCTTTGGTTCAGATTTAGAACCGTGACATAAATCGAGTCCGAACTGTAGAGTGAAGCCCACGGGCGCGTCTACAACGACGACTAAAATGAACTTTTTATTTTTTTATTTTTCTATTTTAATCAAAAATTTTATCTTTTAGATGTATTTAATTTAGAAGGTACCTAAAAAATAATATGTGAAGAAATTTGAAAAAAAAAATAGTAAAGACAATAAGAAATAAAAAACACTAAATATCATAATGTATTTTTACTTAATGTTTTTTTAAATCTCTTCACATATTATTTGTTTAGGTACCTCTCCGGTGAAGGCCTAGTGGAAAAGCAAACAGCAACAAAGAAAATTAGATCAAAACAAACATTAATATTAATGTTATGTTGATAAATAAATAAAATTAAAAAAAAAAGTCACTAATTATTCATTTGTAACGAAATATATAAAAAATTGTCATAAAAAATTATTATTAACGACGATTTTACTAGAACTTATTTTCAATAAGATTTGATGAGAATTAAGTCCAACTATTATGACCTATTAGTAGTTTATCCTTATATATACTCCATGAGATGGAGAAGTACATTGTTGATCAACAGCTAATTAAGCTTGAGAAGCCGATATGATAAAAGAAATTTGAAGCTTGAGAAGCTCAAATTGTTTATGACTTGTGAAGTCAAATTTGAGGGAAATTTAAATTATTTAACTCGAGGAGTTATTGCCTCTGGACTAGCGATGCTAGATCTATATTTATTTATTGAAGGGGATGGGCTAAGCCTTAAGGAAGTCACCTAAGTAACTCAATCTCTGTGATTAACAACCCCATGAAGGAGGTTCAATGGATGGAAACAATTCTTATGGTGTGACTGGATTCTAGCACTTAACATTTTAGGAGACACCATAAGAGTAGTTCTCCTACCCATCCTTAAGGCAACAGTGATGATGAGTGACTGGATAGGAAGGGTGTTACCCTAAATGAATCCAAGGCAAACAATCTCCTGCAAGGTACATTTCATCACTGTACCTTTAGAGGATTCTACTAAGTGGGAACCGTCATGAGGCCGCGATCGTGGAACTTGGGCTAGTCTTTAAAATTCTCATGAGAGTTAAGATTATGGCCAACAAAACCACTAACTCACGAACTATTGTCCAATATCAATGTTGTGTGTGTGAGATGTTAAGTTTCAGTCCAAAGAGTTTAGTTCAAGACTTAGTTCACTATGATTCTTCGAAGGGGAACTGTTAACACTAAATGAAGTTCAAGTCCAGAAGACACCTACACCTATTGCGCAATATGCATTACTCCCATATTATATATTTTTTGTTTATATAGTTTTCAATAAGTAGTTTTAAAATGTGGGGGTATAGTATACCTTTTGTAATAGTATTTAAACTTTTATTTTTATTAAAGGTGGGGGATTGTTGGGATAGTTTAATAAAAATATAATTAATGTAATGCCCTCAAGAATAAACCCATAATTCAAACATTCATGACATCCATAGACTTAAGAGAATAAAGCATATTTCTATTCATCAGAGTATTTGTACAAAAGTATTACATGTTGACAATAAAAGTAAATGCCCTATGGACTTACAACTTTCCAAGCCAACACTTGGTTACAAAAAAAAGATTACTAACTCAAAGCACGTTAAGCCCTTGGCTTGAATTTACATTTAACACCAAAAATACTAAAAACAACCAAAAGAGTATTCAACTCCGAAACCTTCCAAGCTAAAACCTTGGAGGCGGCATATCACCTGCACCTGAAAATGATGTCACATATAGGGTGAGCTAACGCCCAGTAGAGATATGCTAAACATAATATGAGCAATAACTAAAACATTAGCATTTGATAAATGTTTAACTCATATAAACAAACGTACATCCCTTTCATAATCAATCCATAAACATAGATACATATATATATATATATATATGTATGTGTGATTTCCATCCCTTTCCATTCCATAATCCAAACCAAATCATAATTATGGTTCTCTGTTCATCCAGACCATATATAATGAGACTACAACTCATATCAATAATACTTCAATATCAAATGAGACTACAACTCATATCAATGACATTTCAATACTTCAATTTATCTACGTTATGCAAACGCAATTAGGATTTCGGGACTTTCACCCTGGACACTCCGGCCAACTTAGTTATCACTAGAGTCCATCCCCTATCTCCTCCCAAACATCCGGTTTAGGAGTACATCCCCTATCTCCTCCTAAACCGTGGAGTACATCCCTTATCTCCTCCCAAACAACATACATATACAATGTATTAAACACTTATCATATACAATGATCAAGCAATACACATATTTAATGTGTTATTTCATCCGTCATATTCAACGACATATTCAATTGATTAGTTTAATTCACCTAATCATCATGCATTGTCTACAACACTCAAGACTATCCTCCACCGATAGCCCAAAGTAATTATTTCTAAACAGATAATAATTTCATAAAACAGATAAATTATCAACAATTACATAGGTGAGTGATTAATCAATCCAACTACACCATTCCATCTCATACTTTCCCAATTTCATTATTCCCAAATCAATTTCACTTTCTCATAACAAATGTCATTAATTACACTAATGACCCAATTAAACCCAACTAAGGTAATTTCCCCTTTTTCTCAATATTGACCCAAAGGTCCAAATATCATCAATAAACATCAATACCCTCATTTTGAGGCCCAAATACACATGTATAATCCAAAGGAACAAAAAACCCCTCTTTACACATTTCAATATTTGAAACCCTAACACCCAAAATTTCCAAACTACAACATTAAATCAAAATGACTACATGTTTATGTCAAGGACCATAAATATGAGTAGTTATCCCTACCTCAAATTTCGGAGCTCAAAGGAGAAGAAAGAGAAAACTCGAAGGTGCTCCAAACCCCAAGATTTTCGGATCAAAATGGAGGTCTTCCAAAGCTCTACCACTTTAATGAAGGTACAAGGGTTGGGTCACACTAAACCAAGATCAAAGTGTAGAGAGAGAGAGAGTTCTAGAGAGAGGAGCTCTCAAAATAAGGTTTTGAAAAGCTAGAGAGAGAGAATGGCCCGAAAAAGTGATTCAAAATGCCAAAATTCGGACTGATATAATGCACAGTCCGCTCGAGCGTGGAACGCCCCGTTCGAGCGTCAGACACAGACTCACGCTCGAGCGTGAAAAGTGCCGCTCAAGCGTCGAATGCATACTTTCAGAAGTTATACAGACGAAGGTCCCTGCTCGAGTGTAAAAGTGGACGCTCGAGCGTCCGATGACCTGCAGAACAAAAATACTGAGAGATGAATA
Organism: Camellia japonica; assembly: GCA_030407325.1. Classification (NCBI taxonomy): domain Eukaryota; kingdom Viridiplantae; phylum Streptophyta; class Magnoliopsida; order Ericales; family Theaceae; genus Camellia; species Camellia japonica. The sequence continues at coordinate 120,294,020 of JAPPVO010000019.1, forward strand.
ATCCCGCTCGAGCGTCAGAATGCCCGCTCGAGCGGAGGAGCAAAAGCAAAAGGCCCGCTCAAGCGCCAAAAGCCCCGCTCGAGCGTGAAGGCCAAAATCTGGGCATCAACTTTTGGTTTCCAAACACAACCAACCTATTTCAGACCTGCCCAACACAAGCCAAGACTCGAATACAAAGAGTAAATGATGGAAATGCGATACAGACAACAACAATAATCCATGGAACCGAGTCCAAACACAGTAAACAAGGAAAGTAAAACCGGAATCGCTATAACCTCCCCCCCCTCCCCTTAAAGAATTTCGTCCCTGAAATTAGATAAATAACTTTCAAAAACATGATTTTTCAATTCTCAACAATATTACAATTCAATATTCAACATCCCGACCCATTACCGGTCATCCCATCTCTATTCAAGAGGCAATTTACCACATATGTTACAACATGCATTATCAACATGCATTTCTTTCAGATCCAACAATTTTCAATATACATGGTTCACAATTCCATAACATATTCAATGTTAATGATATGTTTGCATTTGTACAACACATTCAACATATACAATGTTAAGTTAAACTCCCATTTTCAAGGCATATTCAATAATACTTCCATAAAACATATACAATGTTTTACAACTTAAGACATTTTCAATGTTCTTAACGTCTATCAATACAACAAAACTCCCAATACATGGTTAAACATTAACAAACAAGTCCGGATATTTCTCATGGACCTCCAACTCACGTTCCCACGTGGCTTTTTCCACTCCGTGATGTTTCCACAAAACTTTTACCAAGGGTATCGTCTCGCCTCGCAAGACTTGATCTCGCCTCGCAAGACTTGATCTCGCCTATCCAAGACCCGTACCGGTCTCTCCTCATACGAGGCATCCTCATTTACCTCTAAGTCGGTCCAATCCAATACATGCGATGGATCCGGCTCGTACTTCCGAAGCATACTAACATGAAACACATCATGCACTTCGGACAACTGCGGCGATAATGCTAAACGGTAGGCAACCTCGCCAATCCTCTCAAGGATCTCAAAAGGGCCAATAAACCGAGGGGAAAACTTTCCACTCTTCCCAAACCTCATCAAACCCCGCCTAGGTGATATTTTCAAAAATACATGATCACCCGCCTCAAATGCCAAAGGCCTCCTCCTACGATCGGCATAACTCTTTTGACGACTCTGGGCTGTAACAAGTCTCTTACGGATAAGCTCAAATGTCTCCGTCGTCTCCCGAACCAACTCCGGGCCCAACAAAGGTGCATCACCCACCTCGGCCCAACAAACTGGAGACCTACACGGTTGGACATACAAGGCCTCAAACGGTGCCATACCAATACACGATTGGAAACTGTTGTTGTAGGCAAACTCCACTAAAGACAAGTGCCTCTCCCACGACCCACTAAAGTCAAGGACACAGCCTCGAAGCATATCCTCAAGGATCTGAATAGTACGTTCGGACTGCCCGTCAATCTGAGGATGATAAGCTGTGCTAAAGGTCAATCTAGTACCCAAGGCACTCTGTAAACTCTGCCACAACCTAGCAGTAAAACGTGGATCTCTATCTGAGACGATCAACACTGGGACCCCTGCAACCTCACTATGTCCCGAATATACAAGTCGGCAAGATGATCTACCAAATCTCTCACGCGCATAGGGATAAAGTGCGCCAACTTAGTCAACCGGTCTACAACCACCCAAATAGCATCATTACCCCGCTGAGTCCTCAGAAGACCTACAATGAAGTCCATCGTGACATGCTCCCATTTCCACTCAGCAATAGGCAAGGGTTGCAACAATCCCGCTGGCCTCTAATGTTCGGCCTTCACTTGCTGACAAGTAAGGCACTTCGATACAAAAACTGCCACATCTTTCTTCATACCCCGCCGCCAAAACTGGCGACCCAAATCACGATACATCTTAGTGCCTCCCGGATGCACCGCAAGGCGTGAATGGTGAAACTCTCGGAGTACTTCCTCTCGACAAGACTCCGGTACAAACAAACGGTCTCGGTACCTCACACTCAGGTCAGGATACACAGTCAAACCCTTCTCAACCTTCCCATCGGAGATCTTTTCCCAGAGGGATTCTACCTCAAGGTCACTCTCCTGTGCCTCTAACACTCGATTCACAAGTGTAGGCTGCGCAACTACAGAAAACAAGCCCGCAGACTCAACAGATTCGCCCAGAAGCAAATCAAACTCGCCAAGTGCACCCAACATTTCCCATTCTCGGATGGCTATACAAGCCACATCACTAATGGATTTCCTACTAAGGGCATCGACCACCACATTTGCCTCTCCCGGATGTTAATGCAACTTGAAATCGTAATCCTCAATAAACTCCATCCACCTCCTTTGCCTCAAGTTCAAGTCTTTCTGCGTAAACAGATACTTCAGACTCTTGTGATCCGAGAACACCTCGAATCTCTCACCATAAAGGTAGTGTCTCCAAATCTTCAAGGCAAAAATCACAGCTGCTAACTCTAGGTCATGTGTAGGGTAATTCCTCTCGTGTAATTTTAACTGCCGCGAGCCATAGGCTACCACTTTCCCCTCTTGCATCAGCACACAACCCAAACCCTCTCTTGAAGCATCACAATAAACCGCATAACCCAAGCCTCTCTCTGGAATAATCAAAATCAGAGTGGTGGTAAGTCTAACTGTCAACTCTTGGAATGACTTTTCACAAGTCTCACTCCATACAAATTTGACCCCTTTCCGCGTCAATCTAGTCAACGGCGAAGCTAGCCTGGAGAAATCTTTCACAAACCGACGGTAATACCCGGCCAATCCGAGAAAACTGTGGATCTCAAAAACATTCTTACGCTGTGCCCAATCCTGCACTGCCTCTATCTTGGATGTATCTATAGACACCCATTTCCCGGAGACCATATGGCCTAAGAATTTAACCTCTCTTAGCCAAAACTCACACTTCCCAAATTTGGCATACAGCCAATGGACTCTAAGTAACTCGAGCACCACTCTCAAGTGTTCCTCATGCTCCCCTTCAGAAGGTGAATAAATCAGAATGTCGTCCACGAAGATGACCACAAAGCGATCTAAGAATTCCCGGAAGATCCGGTTCATCAAGTCCATAAACACTGCCGGTGCATTGGTAAGCCCAAAGGGCATCACCAGAAACTCATAGTGGTCATACCGCGTACGGAATGCCGTCTTCGAGATATCCTCCTCCCTGACCCTCAACTAACGGTAACCCGATCTCAAGTCTATCTTAGAGAAACAACGAGACCCTTTCAACTGGTCAAATAGATCATCTATACGAAGCATAGGGTACTTGTTCTTAACCGTAGCCCGATTCAATTTTCGATAATCGATACAAAGTCTCAAAGCCCCATCTTTCTTTTTAGCAAAAAGGGCTGGTGCTCCCCACGACGAAGTACTAGGGCAGATGAAGCCCTTATCTAGCAACTCTTGGAGTTGAGTCTTCAACTCACTCAACTCGGCTGGGGCAAAACGATATGGTGCCATGGAAATCGGTGTCGTGCCAAGCACTAAATCAATAGAGAACTCGATCTCTTAATGAGGTGGCAAACTAACGAGGTCCTCGGGAAAGACATCCGAATACTCACAGACCACTCTCGGCAACTCAATCTGGATCTCATCACACTCACTACTCATAAAGCTAGCGAGAAGACCACTAAGTTCGCTCTGTCCTCGCGGATCATACACTGGTGGCAAAACACTGCCAATTCGATCCCCCAAGAAATGGAAACAATCCCCACTCAAGGTACATACAGTGACCCTCTGGCGGTAACAATCAATAACAGCCCGGTATGACGATAAGCAGTCCATACCCAAAATCATATCAAAACCCAACATAGCCATAACTACAAAAGAAAATGGAAACTAGCGGTCGGCGACCTCTATATCACAGCCCCGACACCCTTGTTTCAAAATCAACTCAGCCCCAACAGGTGATACAACACAAATAGGAAAAGCTAACTGTACCAACTCCAACCCCAAAACAGATGCAAATGCAGCAGATATAAAAGAATGGGATGCACCCGTATCAATCAACACACTATCAACCAAGTTGCAAAACAAAAAGATACCTCTCACAACAGATGAAGCCGGTACAAGATCCTGCGCGGTAACAGCATACACATGCCCTGAAGGTCTCTGGTCTACCTGCTCACCTCTCGGAGCATAAGACTGCTATACAGACTGGGACGATGAGGCTCCCTGATTGGCCCTCGAGCCTGAACTGACTGAGCTGGCTGAAAACTCCACCTCGACCCAGATGCACCAGATGTGCCACTCAACTGCGGGCAAAACCTCTTCAGGTGCCCCGCCTGACCACACTGGTAACAAGAAAGTGGCTGGCCTCTGCCCTGACTCTGGCTTTGAGGACAAACCGAAGATGAAGCTGCTCTCTTACCTCCTCCCCTCTGCGGGCAAGCTAGAGACTTGTGGCCCAGTTGACCACATTTGTAACAAGTAAAGTCTCCCTGACTGCCTCTCCCAGAACCTGAACTCGGTACTGGAAAGGTAGATCTCACAAAAGCACCCTGGGACTGCTGAGGGTTAGAACCCCTCTGCCTCCTACCATCCCCCTGGCCATCCTGACTCCTCTTGGAGCCCCTCATCCTTTCCTCCTCCTCATGCATAATAATCTCCATATGGGCCACAGCATCCACAAGGCGCCCATACTCTCGAGTCATGGACCCCGCAACTCTCATCTTGAGCCCAGTCCTTAATTTCCTCTCAAATTCAAGACAACGGCATTTCTCAGACGCCACTAACTCAGGTGCAAACCTAGATAAGTTAGCAAATGCGGCCTCAAACTCAGCCACTGGTGTACTCAGCTACTTGAGCTGACAGAACTAATCCCTCAACTTTTCCCTGACAGCGGGAGATAGAAACTTCTCCTGGAAGGCACCAACGAAAGCCTCCCAAGTCCCTTCAATACGACCTCGCACGAACTTCCACCACTAACCTACGTCTCCCTTCAACTGGAAAAATGCCAAGGTCACCTTCAATGCCCCGTCTTCGATGTGAAGCATCTCAAACGTCTTAGTCATCTGCTCAAGCCACTCATCAGCCTTAAGTGGCTCCTTAGGATCCCCCAGAAACTCGTCCGGGTTAGACCGAAAAAACTCCCTCTTCAGAAAAGAAAGCCCTGCCTCAGTCACATGGGCCTGAACTTGATTCTCAGCTCTGAGAATGTCTATGGATTCCCTCAATGCTCCTGCCATCTCGCGGGCTAAGGCGCTCATGGCCTGCTGACCTACTGGCTTGACCACATTGGCCTGACCAACACCCTCCTGCTGCGCTGGAATCTCATCCAGTATAGGCATCTCCTGGCTTCTAGGCCTACCTCGCCTACCACAACGTCCTCGTCCTAACATCCTAATAAAGGTAATGAAGATATTAGAACATTCACAAATGTGCTGAAGCTATCTCACTCGCGTCCTAAAGCATCGAACAATAGTAATTCATTCCACGTAAGCACATAATCACATAAGCACCTACGAATTTCATTTCTGGATAATGACAGTCCCGAGGCGTTGCTAGAGTTCCGGTTAGAAACAGCATTAATCAAGTGCTTTTCCAACGAGACTCCCAGAAACCCAAGGATCCAATCAACATCCTAGAAAGTACATTCCATACCCATATAGCCACATAAGCATGTTATCAATTTTAAACACATAACATCATACATAAGTCTCTAACAAGCGAGACAAACCCATTGTGGTACTAACCACTTCCTACGTACCCGAAGTATTCAAACCTGGTACGCTCTGATACCAAGTTGTAACGCCCTCAAGAACAAACCCATAAGTCAAACATTCATGACATCCATAGATTTAAGAGAATAAAGCATATTTCTATTCATCAGAGTATTTGTACAAAAGTATTACATGTTGACAATAAAAGTAAATGCCCTATGGGCTTACAACTTTCCAAGCCAACACTTGGTTGCAAAAAAAAAGATTACTAACTCGAAGCACGTTAAACCCTTAGCTTGAATTTACATGTAACACCAAAGACACTAAAAACAGCCAAAAGAGTTTTCAACTCCCAAACCTTCCAAGCTAAGACCTTGGAGATGGTATATCACTTGCACCTGAAAATGATGTCCCATATAGGATGAGCCAACGCCCAGTAGAGATATGCTAAACATAATATGAGCAATAACTAAAACAATAGCGTTTAATAAATGTTTAACTCATATAAACAAACATACATCCCTTTCATAATCAATCCATAAACATAGATACATATATATATATATATATATATGTGTGTGTGTGTGTGTGTGTGTGTGTGTGTGTGTGTGTGTGTGTGTGATTTCCATTCCTTTCCATTCCATAATCCAAACCAAATCATAATTACAGTTCTCTGTTCATCCAGACCGTATATAATGAGACTACAACTCATATCAACAATACTTCAATATCAAATGAGACTACAACTCATATCAATGACACTTCAATACTTCAATTTATCTACGTTATGCAAACGCAATTAGGATTTCAGGACTTTCACCTTGGACACTCCGGCCAACTTAGTTATCACTAGAGTCCATCCCCTATCTCCTCCCAAACATCCGGTTTAGGAGTACATCCCCTATCTCCTCCCAAACATCCGGTTTAGGAGTAGATCCCCTATCTCCTCCTAAACCGTGGAGTACATCCCCTATCTCCTCCCAAACAACATACATGTACAATGTATTAAACACTTATCATATACAATGATCAAGCAATACACATATTCAATGTGTTATTCCATCCGTCATATTCAACGACATATTCAATTGATTAGTTTTAATTCACCTAATCATCATGCAGTGTCTACAACATTCAAGACTATCCTCCACCGATAACCCAAAGTAATTATTTCTAAACAGATAATAATTTCATCAAAAAGATAAATTATCAACAATTACATAGGTAAGTGATTAATCAATCCAGCTACACCATTCCATCTCATACTTTCCCAATTTCATTATTCCCAAATCAATTTCACTTTCTCATAACAAATGTCATTAATTACACTAATGACCCAATTAAACCCAACTAATGTAATTTCCCCTTTTTCTCAATATTGACCCAAAGGTCCAAATATCATCAATAAACATCAATACCCTCATTTTGAGGCCCAAATACACATGTATAATCCAAAGGAACAAAAACCCCTCTTTACACATTTCAAGATTTGAAACCCTAACACCCAAAATTTCCAAACTACAACATTAAATCAAAATAACTACATGTTTATGTCAAGGACCATAAATATGAGTAGTTATCCCTACCTCAAATTTCGGAGATCAAAGGAGAAGAAAGAGAAAACTCGAGGGTGCTCCAAATCCCAAGATTTTCGGATCAAAATGGAGGTCTTGCAAAGCTCTACCACTTTAATGAAGGCACAAGGGTTGGGTCACACTAAACCAAGATCGAAATGTAGAGAGAGAGAGAGAGAGAGAGAGAGAGAGAGTTCTAGGGAGAGGAGCTCTCAAAATAGGGTTTTGAAAAGCTAGAGAGAGAGAATGGCCCGAAAAAGTGATTCAAAATGCCAAAATTCGGACTGATATAATGCACAGTCCGCTCGAGCGTGGAACGCCCCGCTCGAGCGTCAGACACAGACTCACGCTCGAGCGTGAAAAGTGCTGCTCAAGCGTCGAATACACACTTGCAGAAGTTATGCAGACGAAGGTCCCCACTCGAGCGTGAAAGTGGACGCTCAAGCATCCGATGACCTGCAGAACAAAAATACTGAGAGATGAATAATCCCGCTCGAGCGTCAGAATGCCCGCTCGAGCGGAGGAGCAAAAGCAAAAGGCCCGCTCGAGCGCCAAAAGCCCCGCTCGAGCATGAAGGCCAAAATCTGGGAATCAACTTTTGATTTCCAAACACAACCAACCTGTTTCAGACTTGCCCAACACAACCCAAGAGTCGAATACAAAGAGTAAATGATGGAAATGCGATACAGACAACAACAATAATCCACGGAACCGAGTCCGAATACAGTAAACAAGGAAAGTAAAACCGGAATCGCTATAATTAATTATACTTTATATTGCTTTATTATTTTGTGGTTACAAAACTCTAATGTTATTATTATATCATTATGAGGTTTTCGGTATAAAAAAAAAAATTTGATATTAATTTGAGTTTAATTGAGAGTTTATTACATTATTTATTCCTATTTTCTTATATATATATATACTCTATGAGGGAAGATATGTTGAGAAGATACGCAAGATGATTTGAGAGGTGAAAAGTGTTTTTGTAGACTAGGAAGATATAGAGATTTACATATTAAAGAGAGGATTTTCTAAGAGTGTTGTTCATCTATTTTTATGTATTTTAGGCAACTCTGGTTCGTGGGTTGATTCAAACCTCTTGGTGGTCGTGAATACTAGATGAAGAACACGGTGAGTTATTTGAATTTTATCTTGGAATTGCTTCATTCGGATTGTACCTTCACAAGGAGAGAAAAAAAAAATTAAGACAATGACAACATTACTCCTAGAATCTCATAACTATTTTCTCTACTCTTAGTTTTTTGTCTTTATATATATTATTTATTGTCATTGAAATTATATTATTCATGTTAATTATCCTATTTATTATTTTGGTAGACTAACATTTTTTTTCTTTTCCTTTCCCTTTCCCTTTCCTTTTTCCTTTATAAATTTCTACCAAATTCTATTATCCAAACACAACCTTATTGCTTTTGTTTTTGTCACTATCATATTTACATTATGTTCTATTTGTTTTTATGAATTTTACTGTGTGAATTTGCATCGATTCATTCTCAATTGAATTTGAATTTGATGATTATCAAATTTTACGATAAATTACACTAATCTTCTTTGAGATTAGAAAAAAAATATATAACAAGTTTCACAATTTTCACATAATTACAGTGACATTCTTTTTGGTAATATTAAATGGATTAAAACTGATGTAGATGGAGCAAAAATATAAAAATAATAACATAAAGTATGCATTTTCCTAAAAAATAAATGATCATATCATTGTTTTCATCCATATACCTAACACATTATTGATGAGAAGGAAGTTTAAGTATTATATTTATATATATTAAAATCTCAGGAATTCAATATAATTATGTCCCAACTATAAAACTTATTGTATTTACTGCAAACCTCAAGGGAAATCAGTGTAATTTACCTTAAATTCTTGTCTAGTGTCACAGATAATTCTATTATACACACCCTCATACCCGTAGTTAAGTCATTTTTTTCTTTAGTTGTGATCTAATTTCTTTTTTGGTTATAATATTATTTTGAGATTTAGTTATGACTTTTTTCTATTTTTTTAATTATAACTCAAAAAATATGAAGTTATATATATATTTTTTATAATTAGAAAGTTCTAGTTAGAGTTGTTGGGTACATTCAAATATGGAAAACAAGATGAGGAGAGTGTTTAGATCAAATTAATACTTTATTCTATTTTTTTAATTGATCAAACCATCTTTATCTCCGTACATTCAAACATGGAAAACAAGATGGAGAGAGTGTTTAGATCTAATTAATATTTTACTCTATTTTTTTAATCGATCAAACCATCTTTATCTTACACTAGTTTTTTTTTTTTTTTTTTTTATGCATGTTACCTTGAATTATGAAGGAAAATGTAAATAAGAGAAAAAATATATATTAAAAGAAAATAAAGTGAAATACTTTTTTTTTTTTTTTGGATTAGGAAAATAAAAAGAAAATGAATATGTATTTTCCAAAAATATATTTATTATTTCGTTTAATCCTTAAAAAAAAAAATTATCAATAAGAAATTTCATTTCCATTTTATAAAAAAATATTTCATTTCATAAAAGTACTCTAATTCTTATTTGGGTAACTCTCAAAATGGTTGTGCCATATGCAAGTTATGTCATTTGTAAATTTGATTATCACAAATGATATAATTCAATACTATGGGAATCATAACTAAATAAATAAAAATTGAGTTATAACAAACATCAAATGAAGTGTAACCAAACAATTCTTGATTATAACCAAAAAATGTCATAACCAATATCACAATATGTCAAAAATAATAATACTGTAAGTCATAACAAAAAACACAAAAATCATAACCAAAGGTGTATATAGACACATAGACCATGTTTGATTAGCGGAGTATTAGTGATGGGATTAGCAATCTCATGAGATAGTTATGTGTAGTATTAACATTAAGAGTCCTACGTATTACTAAACTGGATGCCATTTGTATGGTTCAAACTAGGGCTGTCAATGGATCGGATTTAATCCGAATCCGGCCCGAATCCGATCCGATAACCCGAACCCGTTTACAAAAAATCCGATCCGATAATCCGATAATCCGAATCCGTTTAATCCGTTTATTAAACGGATTGAATCTGCAAAAACCCGATCCGACCCGATTATCCGATAATCCGATCCGATTATTCTCAATTTGAATGAAAAAAACATAAAATGAAAAAAAAAATTTAAATTATATAAAATTGTAGCTCAATAAATAAATAAATGGATCGGATCGGATTATCGGATCGGATATCCGAAATCATCGGATTCGGATTCGGATATCTATAATCGGATATAGACTAAACGGATTCGGGTCGGATTCGGGTTTGACTTAATCGGATCGGATTCGGATTTTGACAGATCCGATCCGAATCCGATCCATTTACAGGCCTAGTTCAAACACAGGAATATAAATTTAATAGGATTAATAATCTAATCCTATGTTGTTATCCTGAAATGAAAGAGGCCATAGAATTTCCATCTTCATAAGTTAAAATTTGGATCCATTATTCACCTAAAAAAATAAAAAATACAAATTGGATCCACGCATTGCGAACTTAGGCCTCATATATGTCTGGTTTAGGTTGTATTTGAGTAGTTTTGGGCCAGATTATTAAAACTGGGCTGAGCCAATTGGCCCATGTTTTAGAGCCTAAATTATGTACGTTACTGGGCCTATCTAGCTTCCTTGTCACATGATACAATTTGAGCCTACTCATTAATAAGGTGTGGTTAGGTAACATCTACGGTTTGTTAAAAAAAAAAAAAGTAACATTTACAGTTTATTTTTTATTTAAAAATTATTAAACATCTTATGTTTATTTTTGATAAAAATAATAATTATAAATACATTTGGTACACGTGCTTTTAGGTTCGATTCTTATACTTGTTTGTGAATCTTATTATTCTTTTTTATATTTTGTATGATATCTAGCAAAATATATTTCAACACGATTGTATACCAGTTTGATTACACATGAATGTAATACTCCTGAAAAATCTTGCAACTTTCCCCTACTTTCAAATTATTTTGTATTTGATTCTTATGTTGCATCAATCTTTAGGTTTTGTTTATAGTATATTTTTTCAGAGACAAACATTATAAAATAAAATTATTATAATTATTATATCAACTTAAATTTTTCATAAATGATATATATGGAGGACTTTATAAAATGAATAATTTGAATGATTGAAGCAGGAGCTCTGGTGGGGATTGTGTAGACATTGGCTTGTTTGATTTGTTTTTCAGAAAAATTTTTGAAAAAAATTCTCTACAAACAAATTTTCAAGAGTAATTAAACCAAACAAATTTTTCAAAAAAAATCTCAAAATTTTGTTTGGTTACCTATTTTCCAAAATCACTCTCTCTCTCTCATAGACATCAAATCAATCACTTTTTTTTTAAATTCTCTCCCCAAAATAATTTTCCAAAATCATTTCTGAAAAAAGATAAACCAAACAAGTTTTCGTACTTTTTATCTCAAAAACTACTCTACAAAAACAAACCAAACAAGCCCTGGAAAAATCATAAATTATGGGGTGTTTGATAATATGATTCAGCACTTAAAACTGAATGTGTTAAGTGATAATCAATTAAATCCATTTAATAACTACAATTGATATCACTTAAAAATTTAAGTCTCTCTTATAATGTAGGTTAAAATTTTAAAAATATCTTATTATTCGTTTTTATATTTTGTATGACATCTAGTAGAGTTTATTTCAACACGATGGTATGCTAGTTTGATCACACATGAATGTAATGCTCCTAGAAAAATCATATAACTTTTTCCTACTTTTGAATTATGTTGTATTTGATTCTTATGTTGCATCAATCTTTAGGTTTCATTTATCATATATTTTTAAGAGAAAACATCATAAAACAAAAATATTATATTTATTATATCGACTTAATTTTTGTGTGAATAATATACACAGAGAGTTTTATAAAATAAAGAGTTTAAATTATTAAAATAGGACATGTAGTCAAGATGTATAGACATTATGACTCTATTTGATTAGTAAGATTAATAATTATGGCTCCACGTTTGTTTTGCAATAGTTATGAAAATATATAATCTTAATTATATGCTTGTTTTGTGTTATCAGTTGTAGGATTAAAAAATGGGTGAAGCACCAATAAATTTCAAAATATGATCTTGTGAATTATTTAAAGGTCTCATTAAAGTGGAAATTACACAAAAAGGTAATCACTTATATGTTTGGGTTTAATTTTTTATGAATAAAAGTAAGTTTCTCCAAATATAAAATTACATATTTGGGCAATCCGCACTATAGAAGTTTTGGATTTTCCCTCCTTCTAGAACAAATTTCACATTACAAACAAAAGCGTAACACTCTAATCTAACACTCCAATAACATAACACTCACATATAACATACTAAAAAATTTCGTAGTGTACTTTTCCTAAACGTAGCAACGTAATACTAAAAAAAACTCCTTAGTGTATTTTTTCCAAATGTAACACTCTAATCAATATAATTTCAAACATAATACTTTAAGGTAACACACACAAAAACACTAAAAATTTCTTTGAATACTTTTTCCAAATGTAACACTTACAGATTAAAATTATACATTTGTCCAAAATTTGCTAAGGAATTTTTGTACTCCTTTTGGAATTGTTTGAAAGATCTTATATCCTTTTTTTTTTAGTATTACATTAAAGTGTTACGTTTGAGAAAGGTACACTGAGGAGTTTTTTTATGTGTTACATTAGAGTGTTACAGTAGGGAGTTTTTTTGGAGTGTTTATATTAGAGTGTTACGTCTGGAAAAAAATACACTAAGAATTTTTTTGGAGTGTTACGTTTGAGTGTTACATTAGAGTATTACAGTTTGAAATTGTACATTTGCTCAAAACTTACTAAGGAGTTTTTGTACTCCTTTTGAAATATTTGAAGAATCTCACATCCTTTTAAAATATTTGAAGAATTTCATATTTCAAGTCATTTTTGTACTCTTTTTGAAATGTTTTACAAACAAAAAAGATTATCATATAAAAATTCATCCCACATTTGATTCTCATAGATTGTGTACCTTTCTTTTCTAGTACAAAAGAAAAAAAAATAGAAAAAAACATAATAGAAATAAGGATATAGCTGTAAATTTAATTTTCAAATAATATATTAAATCTACATTTTCAAAATCAAAAGGATTAATTAATCTAGAAGAAATCCTTGATACTAAATAGATCACCATTCTTCATGATGGGATTTACAAGTAAATTTTCCTTAAAAATTTGCTAATTAATAATTGTAACTAAATGATGGAATATAAATCCCATAAATTAATTAATAACCTCAATAGTATATTATAACTCACCCAATCAAACATGCGTATCACGCCACATGTAAATTTCACATAAGATGTTGAGAATTTTGATTAACTATTCGGATTGTTAGCTGTATATTATTATACTTATCTATTTGTATTGTAGATATATATCTATCTCCTTCTATACTTATCTCTATCTCATTGTATCTCTATCTCTATCTCTTTGTATCTCTATCTTTCTCTGTATCTATCTAGGTTTCTTTTCAGCCTATATATACAGGCTTCTCCTATTGTATTATTCATTCAATTCAATATATCATAATTACTCTCACAACATGGTATCAGAGCCTAGGGTCCTCTCCTAGCCTTTTCTTCTTCTTTATCACATTTTTTTCTGTCTGGCAGCTTGATTCTGTGTCACGTTGGTTTCTACTGGGTTCTGCGTTTCTCATCCATCCCTATTTCCACGCTTGGACTATACCAGCCTCTTCGCCTCTTCAAGAAGAAGCCAACGCCACCAGAATCAGCTTCATCAAACTCCGCACGCGTCCTTACGCGCCTCCCAAAGATAGGACACGCGTTGTGACGCTTCTCACGCTCCCTACGCGCCTTCTGTTCTCCTGCCTTGAGCTAGCTTGCGCCGCGGCCTCACCAGCTAACTTAAGTCACGTGTTTTGACGTCATCACTAACGTCAACCATGCTTTCCTGTACGCCACTGCCCCTGATTGCTACCGTGCGCCGCGCCTTTTTGTGACGTTAGCCCTTGTTGTGACGTCAGCCCTAGTTGACCAGCTTAGTCCACAAAATTTAACCAGCCGATTCCTTGCCTTTCTGGTCATTTTTTTGGGTCGTTCAGACCATACCTTGACTATTTTCGATCTCCTAAATCTGCTAGTGTGTTATGTTTTGGCCAAATCCGTCTTTACAAGGCCTCTTCTTCTCTTTTTTTGCCTTCTTTAAGCATCATGGATCATTCTGACAACATCCATTCAATCTTTGTTACACTTGATGGGTCCAACTATGTTCTCTGGGTCCAAGCTCTCTCTAGATTCATCAAAGGGAAGCGGCTTTGGCGTATTATCACTAGTTCTCTTTCTAAACCCATCCAGGCAGAAATAGAGACTACATCTGCTTTCAATGACCGTCTTGATGAATAGGAAGGCAAGAACTACCAGATTATCACATGGTTTCAGACTACCTCTGTTCCTTCCATCAACCTTCAGTTTGGATGCTTTCAAGATGATGATTTCATTACCTCTCTTGCCAAAGCAATTTGGGATTTCTTGAAGGAACGTTATCAGACCACTGGACATGCTCACCAATATCAACTGTTGCAGACTCTTCATCACATGTGCCAGGCACCCGGTCAGTCTATCAATGACTTCTTATCCCAGATGTCGTCTATTTGGGACTAGCTAGCTCTTTTTGAGCCTACATGGGCTCATTCTGAGGACGCACAACTGTTTATTACTTATCGGAATCATCAGCAACTCTACAGTTTCTTATGGCTCTTCATAGCACTTTTGAGCCCGTACATACTTCTTTGCTCCATCGTTTACCCTTGCCCACTTTAGAGCAAGCCATTACTGAGCTACTATCAGAGGAGACTCATTTTGGGATTATCAAATCTCAAACCATGGATTATGTTCTTGCTACGCCATCATCTCAGAGTTTTTCATCTCCCTAGCCCTCTAATAAATACAGTTATTATCACAACCACAGCTAGCTAGCCAATCATTCTCTTGTTCAGTGCCAGATTCGTGAATGTTTGACGTGTCACAAGACTACTCCAGGTCATCTCTAAAGCAATTGTCCTCGAGCTCCTTCTCCTACTTTATCTAAGACCAGGTCTTCTCGTTCTAGGTATCAGTCCAACTTTGGCCAAGGTTCTCGTTTTGCTATTGTTGCCTCTGAGGGTTCTTCTACTCACCACTCCACTAATTCCACTGCTCCTTCCTTCTCTATGGATGATGTTGAGTCCATCATTAACCAGGTGCTCACCAAATCTGGTACTCCCTCCTCTATTGCTCTTTCAATGACCTCAGGTAACTCTTCATGGTATTTTGATTCCGCATGCTATAATCATATGACTTCTGACTCCACTATGTTTTCTTCTTTATTACCATCATCTTCTGTTCCCACTGTACACACTGCTGATAGTTCTCATATGTCTATTAGTCACATTGGCCCAATCTCTACTTTCACTGTGTCTCTTTCTGATACTTATCATATTCCTGCTCTTCACTTGAACCTTATCTCTGTTGGTTAGTTATGTGAACTTGGTCTAACTATTACATTTTCTGCTAACAGTTGTTTGGAGCAAGACCCTCAGACGAGACAGATCCTTGGGATAGGCCGTAAGCATGAACGTCTGTTCGAGCTTCTACATCTCTGCATTCCACACAAATCATCTACTGATGCTTCCATTGCTTCCTTTGCTGCATTTACTATGTCTTCTTTTCATCTTTGGCATTGTCGCTTAGGACATGTCTCTTTTGGTTGTTTGAAACCTTTGGTTTCTAGTGGTCTGTTAGGTCGTGTTCATCTTGAAGATGTCGATTGTTTATCTTGTCAAATTGCTAAACAACCTACTTTACCTTTTAATCAAAGTACTTTTATTTCTATTGCTCATTTTGATCTTGTACATTTCGATATTTGGGAACCCTCCCCCACACCGACCATGGGGGGGGGGGGTCAAGATACTTTGTGATTTTTATTGATGATTTTTCTCGCTATACTTGGCTTTTTCTTCTCAAAAATCGCTCTGAACTTCAGCAGATTTATTATTATTCATTCAATTCAATATATCAGAATTACTCTCATAACAGGGATTATATATAGTATATTTTTTATTTGTATTACCCATTTTAGCCATTAATTGTAGGAGGTTAAAATTAACCAACAAGTTCAGGCACATTACACGATCGTTCATTTCATCTAAAGTTCAGTTTTATTTTATTTTATTTTTTTTTATTGTGCTATAGTTTCGAATATTACTTTGTAAATAAATAATTCGGTTTATGTTATTTTGTAAATTAATTTTTTAATTGGTCCAACCTTTTTCTTAATGCAAAAAACAAGGAGGATTACTATGTCCGTTATTTATAGAAATAAAAATTAGTGTTTTTATCATTTGGGAACATCATATCCATATAGATATTTGTAGATGAAAAAGTCGCGTTCGTTCACCCAACTTATTTTGCCCCACTTTTTTTATTTTTAAAGTTTTAAATAGTTTTTCTAAGATTAACCTAAGATTTATTTAAAATTTTATTAAAGGATTTTATTCATTGAGGTTCATATAAGAAAACTCTCCCTAAAATGTTTGTGAATATTCCATTTGAGACTGGATTGTCTAATGTGGTCCACTGTGGATCCTTTTTAAGCTTATTTCAACAATTTAAACTCAATTTGTAGAGAATATCGAGCTGATCAATCATGCCAAATATCAAGTTGATTGAGTATCGATAGTCATTTGATTTAATTATTTTTGTCTAAAAATAATTAATGGTCTATACAATTTTGAAAGTAATTCACCTATTTTTTTTCAGACAAATATAATTTAATCAAGTGGCTAACGATCTCCTATTAACTAAATTTTTAGTATGAATAATCTGTTTGACGAAATTTACAAAATGAATGATTTAGTTCGTGGAGATGGGCTCAAAGATGACCCATAGTGGTCCAGTTGGCTACAATCCAATCCCAACCTAAAAAAATAACAAAATTGAAAACTTATTTTCAAAACAAATAACAATATTTTTTGTGTGTTTTGTTTTGTGTGTGTATAGAATCTAGAAGGCACAAAACAAGTTTTCATTTCCAAATTTTAAATTTTTTATGAACATAATAAAAACTATAGATATAAGGGCATTTTTTAAAACATTTATATTTATAATTTTCTATTTATATTTATAACTGTGGGAGCCGAATAAATATGCGCTCAAGAGGCTCAATTAGAGCGTCGAGAACGATGGTAAGGCTAGCTCGGCATAATCAAACCTTTTTAAACAAGAACAAGGCCGAGTAAAATCCAGCCCATGGGCTGAGTTTGCCGAATAGATTTCTAACGTACCTGGGGGGGTCCCAGATATGATAATGAAAGGGCGAGCCCGAGGAGAGCAATATAAAAGAAAGAGGATCAGCCAAAGAGAGGTATGTGTAAATATAGAAGATAACTTGAAATAGAAGTAAACAAGAGAGAATACTGACTTGTCCGTCGAAGTGCTAATTTCGGCATCCCCGACCAGAGTGTTCATCCCTTTTTCAGGTAGCAATCAGAGGATCAAAGACGTCTGACTGGATTCTGGAGTATTTCCAAACCTCTTCACCACAATTGGCGCTGTCTGTGGGAATGCTCAAGTGCATCCATGGTGGGTGTAATAGATGATCCTCCGATAGTTGCTGACGATGTCACTCCAAGAGATGACATTACTCCAAGAAACATGCTTGGACCAGAGAATATCACTGCGCGACGGGCCTTGAACTTCGACCCAATAGCTCAAACCTCACCTTCAACTTCTGTGCAAGAGACTGTGCAGACAATCATGGATCAAGCAAAATGAAACGAGCAGCGTCTAGAAGATATGATGGCTGAAAACGAGTGCTTGTGAAAGGAATTGGCCCTGGAGTTAGCCAAATCCCAAGAGGCCGTACTTCATGACCGAGGTCAATCCCCAAAAAAGAAGAAGGATGATCGACGACGTCAACTTCGGAAACATGATAATGGCAGTGATTCCGACTCACCATCTCAGGAACCAAGAAAGAAGAAGCGAGTCGATATATCAAGCTCATCCGAAGGAAGTCCATATGTACAGCATAGACGAAGGAAGGGGAGTGATGATTCGGATGAGGAGGACATACACGACCCTTTCGTACAACGCATTGCGAGGGTTGTGCTGCCTAAAAAGTTCAAAGCACCAACATTCACCCTATACGACAGAAAATCAGACCCCACTGATCACATTCGTCATTATAGACAAGCAATGACGTTGCATGCTGATGATGAAGCCCTCATGTGTCAAATATTTCCAAGTAGTCTGGGACCGTTGGACGTCAGATGGTATTATAAACTAGAGTCGGCATCAATAGGAAGCTTTCATCAACTCCAAAAATCTTTTAGGGCAAGGTTCATTACCAACGAAGTTCAACCAAAGCAAGCTGACTCTCTCTGGGCAATACAAATTAAACCAGAAGAGACCCTCTGCGAGTATTTGGTACACTATTGGGAATGTTTCAACTTGGTGGATGATGCCTGCAATGATTCCGTAGCTAATGAAAAAAGTTGAAGAATACTATAAGGTGGAAGATGATGCCTTGCGCGTCAAGGCTGGACAGAAAGCCGTTAAATCGGCATCATCTGGTCTGGTTTAGCCGATAAGTGTTGTGCCACCAAGGAGCCCCGAACCTTGGACTCCAACTAAACGAGACAACCGGCGAGATTCGCGCCGTTCAAGCGATCAATGTTCGCACCGTTCAAACGAACAATATCAAGTTGATAGCAGGCACACAAGACGTTCGGAAAAGAAGTATATGGAATTGGCGGAGCCAATTAGTAAGATCCTGCCCAAAGTCCAACATCTTCCTTTCTTTAAGTGGCCATCCAAGATGATGGGACCCCCTGATACAAGGAGAAGGGATAAGCGGTACGAATATCACAAGGACCATGGCCATGATACCGACAGCTGTTACGCATTGAAGGACCACCTGGAAGAGTTGGTACAAGCCGATCGGCTGTGCAACACGTCCGAAAAAACATCCATCAAACACAGTAGCCCTACAGCCAGATTCACCTTCACTTGGCATAATTTACATGATATACAACCTACCATCGTAAGCCGAGGTACATACAATTCAGTTGTAACCTAGCCTGCCCAAGCCGATCACACCAGCCAAATGGTCCCATGAAACTGGGAGGATTAGCTTCGATGACACCGACCTAGATGGAGTAACTCTCCCCCACACCGATCCCCTCGTCGTCGAGCTAGGCGTGAACAAATTCACAGTTGAGTGTGTTCTCATTAATCAGGGGGAGCACCTCAGAAATAATGTACTATAAGACATTTGTTAAACTCGGATTCACTGATTCGAATTTGTTGCCAGCTGATTACCCATTGTTTAGCTTCAACGCCAACCCTAAGTATCCCTTGGGTAAGATCACACTACCAGTACAGGCAGGTACCAGATCAATAGACATAGAATTTTTGGTCGTCAAACTCCCGTCACCATACAATCTCATCATGGGAAGGACTTGGTTGCATACCATGCAGGCTGTGCCAAGCAGCTACCATTAACTTCTCCACTTTCCAACTAAGTATGGCATCGAGCAAATTCGTGGTTCTCAGAAATCGGCACAGGCATGCTATCTTATCCCTGCTTCAAAGAGGCCAAAGGAATTAGAAGTAAACTCGATTGAAGTACTGGATCGAGAAAGCCTCGAGGACATTGGGAAAATTCCTAGCGAAAAGGCAACTGAAGACCTTGATCGAATCGAAATCAATGGGAGTCCTAACAAATTCTTCATGATCGGTACCTCTTTGAGCGAAGTTGATAGACGTGAGCTGCTATCCTTCTTACTCGACAACCTTGAAGTGTTTGCGTGGACATCGTACGAGATACCAGGGGTGGATCCAGTCGTGGCCCAGCATCGTTTAAACATTGATCCAAAAGTCAAACCAATCATTCAGAAAAGTCGACGGTCAACCGCGGAACATGCATCGACCGTTGTTGGAGAAGTTGACAGATTGCTTGACGCCGGGGTAATTTGTGAAGTCACTTATCCCACATGGCTATCCAATACCGTGGTTGTAAAGAAGAAAAATGGATCTTGGCGCATTTGTGTTGATTTCACAGATTTGAACAGGGCCTGTCCAAAGGATTGTTTTCATCTTCCCAGAATCGACCAACTTGTGGATGCAACGGCACATCATCAGCGCATGAGCTTCTTGGACGCCTACAGGGGTTATCACCAAATTGCCATGCATCTGAAGGATCAAGAAAAGACCGTATTCCTCACCGCAAGGGAAGCCTATTGCTACAAGGTCATGCCCTTCGGACTAAAGAATGCCGGGGCAACTTACCAGAGACTGGTTACCACTATGTTCAAGGAACAACTCGGCCACACCATGGAAGTATACATCGATGACATGGTGGTGAAGTCCAAAGAAAAGCACGACTATTTAACCGATTTAGCATAGACCTTTGGCATTCTCTGAAAGAACAAGATGAAACTGAACGCCTCGAAATGTGCATCCGGCATCGGATCCAGCAAGTTTCTCGACTATATTGTCAACCATCACGGAATAAAGGCCAACCCGAGGCAGATCACTACAATTTTAGAACTCGGCTCCCCTCGGTCGGTCAAACAAGTTCAAAAGTTTATGGGGATGGCCGCCGCCCTAAATAGGTTTATCAGCCGTTCCTCAGATCGTTGCTGACAATTTTTTCACACACTTCGGCAGGGCAAAGCATTTGAATGGATCTCCCGAGTGCCAGGCCACGCTGGACGACTTGAAAACTTATCTCTGATCAATACCACTTTTGGCAACTCCATCGGCAGATGATCCGGTCATCTTATATCTGGCGGTATCTGACCGGGTGGTCAACGTCGTGCTACTAAAGGAAGAACTCGAGGAACAACGACCAATCTACTATTTAAGCAAGGCTATAGTCAACACGAAGTGCGATATCTACCACTAGAAAAAAATTCACCCTTGCTCTCGTGGTGGCTGTAAGAAAATTGATGCACTATTTTCAGGCTCACACCATAGGGTATTAACGGACTATCTCTTCCGGTCAGCTCTTCGCAGCGCAGAAGCATCAGGATGAGTCTCAAATAGGCTTTGGAACTCAGCCAATATAATATCCAGTTTTTGCCTAGAACTGCCATCAAAGGGCAGGTGCTTGCCGACTTTGTAGCCGAGTTCACAGGACGCCATGTTGACTTCAAGTTCGATCAAGTGCAATGTAAACCCGACTGGCGAATGTATGTTGGAGATATTTGGCAGATGTACTGTGACAGATCATCCAACCAACGTGGGCAGCAGGGCAGGCGTGGTAATCATGACCCCGAAGGGGCAATAATCGAGCAAGCGGTCAAACTGGGCTTTGATGCATCAAATAACGAAGCCGAATACGAAGCATTGCTAACCGGCCTTCGTAACGCACTTTACCTTGGTGTACGGCGGTTGCTTATTTTCTGTGACTCGAAATTAGTTATCAACTAGTTGAAAGGGGAGTATGCAGCTAAAAATGACCGCATGACAGCCTACATGAAAACAGCGAATTCCTTGCTCACGAAATTCGACCACTACGAATTAAATCAGATAACTTAGGATTAAAACACGCATGCGGATGCCCTTGCTTAACTAGCCTCCACCATTAACTCAGAAGTCAGGCGAACAATCGAGCATCACCTCTTCTGAACCAGTTCAGGTTGACATCATTAAATCGGGACCAAGTTGGATGGACCCTATTGCTGCATTTCTTTCCTCATAACAGCTCGCAATGGATAAGAAAAAAGCCCATAAACTGCGAAATAAAGCCCTGCGATACTACCTGGATCAGCAGGGAAAGCTTTACAAGAAAATCTCTCTCTGGGCCATACTTCAAATGTGTTCATCCAGATAAAGTTGATGAACTCTTGGCTGAAATACATGAAGGTAATTGTGGCGCCCATTCTGGAGGATGCTCATTGGCCCACCGAGCCATAACACAGGGGTATTATTGGCCGACCATGAGAATACATGCCGAGAACTACGTAAAGAAGTGCGAACAATGCCAAAAGTTTTCCCCTTTAACTTATCTACCTGCGGAAGAATTGAACTCTATTACTAGTCCTTGGTTGTTCGCTCAATGGGGACTTGATATCGTCGGACCATTGCCACGGTCTCCAAGGAACAAGCGATTCCTGATCATCGCAACAGATTATTTTACAAAGTGGGTTGAAGTAGAGGCATTAACACACATTCGAGATGTCGATGTTAAACATTTTGTATGGAAAAACATTATAACACGATTCGGCATACCAAGGGCACTTGTCTCTGACAATGGCACCCAATTCAATTGTGGCATCTATCGAGAGTTATGCAACACATACGGAATTTGGCCTTACTTTTCCTCGCCGGCATACCCGCAAAGCAACGGCCAGGCCGAGGCCTCAAATAAAGTGATCCTGGACGGCATCAAGAAACTGTTGGAAAAAGCCAAAGGCAGATGGGTCGAAGAATTGCCTAATGTGTTGAGGGCTCATCGCACTACTCCGAGGCGATCTATTGATGAAACACCGTTCGCTTTGTGCTTTGGAACCCAGGCAATTATCCCCCTTGAGATCAGCCTACCCACGCTGAAGACCAAGGTTTTTGACATGGGCCGTAATGACATGATGTTGGCTTTAGATCTGACTCTGATTGAAAAATACCAAGATCATGCTCTTGTGTGCATGGCGCGGTATCAACAATAGCTTGCCAAGTCATATAACCAGCGCGTACAGTTGCATCGTTATACACCCGGAGAGTTGGACCTCAAGAAAGTGCTTTCTGCTACCAAGAATCCGGCAGACGGTAAATTAGGCCCCAACTGGGACGACCCTTATCAGATTGATTCAATCACCTGAACAGGGGCGTATCAACTTTTAGACATGGCTGGCAGAAGTTTGCTACGCCCCTGGAACTCCACACATCTGCATAAATTTTATCATTAAGCCAACTTGTACGACGTGCTAGTTTGTTTCTAATTTTTGCTGCTATGTTAACATGTACACGTCTACGAATTCCTCAATACAATGTCCTTTTTTTATTATCGTCTCGTTAATAATGGTTTAAAAGCCTCTGAATTCGAAGCGCCCTTCGTGATTATCACAATAGGGCCGATTAAAGCCTCCTAATTTGGAGCTCCCTTCGTGGATATCATGATTGGCCCATATTAAGCCTCTGAATTCGGAGCGCCCTTCGTGGATATCACGTTTGGGCCGATTAAGCCTTCGAATTCGGAGCGCCCTTCGTAGATATCACGTTTGGGCCGATTAAGCTTCAGAATTCGAAACACCCTTCGTGGATATCACCTCCAAATTCGGAGTGCCCTTCGTGGATATCACGTTTGGGCGGATTAAGCCTCCGAATTCAGGGCGCCCTTCATGGACATCACGATTGGCCCATGTTAAGCCTCCGAATTCGGAACGTCCCTCGTGGATATCACGTTTGGGCCGATTAAGCCTCTGAATTCAGAGCCCCCTTCATAGATATCACGATTGGCCCATATTAAGCCTCCGAATTCGAAGCGCCCTTCGTGGATATCACGTTTAGGCCGATTAAACCCTCCAAATTCATAGCGCCCTTTGTGGATATCACGATTGGCCCAAACAAAGACTCCGAATTTGGAAGGCCCTTTGTATTTTTGTAGTAGAATGACATAGACCAACATACAATTGTCACAAATAGATACAAACATTAAACAAAACAATATAACAAATATTTATTTATTTCAACGAAGAAGTACAAATACATGGCTTTTAACAAATTCAAAAGTACAATAATGTTTCTTGATATCTAAATTTTCTCCGGCTCGGCACCCTCTTCATCGTCTGTTTTCTCGGCGTCGTAAGCTTCGAAAGGAAACTTATAATTCTGATATAGAGGTGATGCTGGATCAACACCCGCGGCTTGTAGAGCCTTAATCCATCCATGCTTAAATCCACAATTTTCGCATTGGCAAACATCATCAGCTAACTTCTCTCTGGTCTTTTCAATACCAATTTTTCGGCCATCAAAAAAGTCTTGTTCGTAGGCCCTTGTTCTTATCGCTTCTCTTGCAAACATGCGGCCGTATCACGATCGACAATGGCATGATCAAGAAGGCGCTGGTTTACTCTTTCCGTCACAATCGGGTTCGTTTGACTTGCCGACTGCGTTTCGGAAGCCTTAGCTTTTTTCAGCTCGTTCTCGGCCTTTTCTGCGCGATGTTCCAAGCTCCGAATGCGGCCGTCTTTCTGTTCTATCTCTCTTCGCGCGGCACGAAGGCGCATGCCGATTTCGTAAGAGATGTATAGTCCCTTTACCGCTCCATGGACGCCCTCTTGAAAAATTTCGTAATCAGGCTGACCGACCATTGGTTGTTGGACTTCGGGCGAAAAAATTTATCAAGTAAACTCGACTGCCACATTTGGATCGCGGATAATCGAATCCATTTCGGTCATTGGTTTATTCCCAACAAAAACCAAAAAACTCAATGGGCGTAGTGGCCTGTTGGTTTCGTTTCGCGAACAGGGAGAGCTCCCTCATTGTTGCATCTCCTTTCTTGGTGACTTCTCTACCCCGCCTCCCCTTGGGGACCTACTTCGACGACTGGGGGGAGCGACGCCTTCCACGCTCCTCCAACGTCCTGTTACCCATTCGTGCAGGTTCGCCACCTCCTCGATTCATTTCTAAATCTAATTCAGCTAGCGTCCTGCCCTCCCCTCTGCTGTTAAAGAATACTCTTCTTGACATACAAATTTCCTCAATTCAACACAATGCTCTGTTCCCTCTCGCACTCTATTGAATTTGAGCAACATCTACTGAAGGATAACATAGGACCCACGCGTACCTAGCCCCCCCCCCCGGCTTATTAATTATGAATACAGCGTTCCCGAAGCGACCGCTTCAAAGCATATTTCGCCGAATAACTACAATGCCCCAACCGATCCCATGAACTATACATATTCGGTAGTCATGTTCAGTATCAACTGGGGCAAGGGCAAAATCATCAATCTATTCGGCCTATTTTCAAAGCATATTTCGTCGAATAACTACAATGCCTCAACCGATCCCATGAACTATACATATTCGGCAGTTATGTTCAGTAATCAGCTGGGGCAAGGGCAAAATTATCAATCTATCCGGCCTATTTTCAAAGCATATTTCGCCGAATAACTACAATGCCCCAACCGATCCCATGAACTATACATATTCGGCAGTTATGTTCAGTAATTAGCTGGGGCAAGGGCAAAATCATTAATCTATTCGGCCTATTTTCAAAGCATATTTCGCCGAATAATTATAATGCCCCAACTGATCCTATGAACTATACATATTTGGCAATTATGTTCAGTAATCAGTTGGGGCAAGGGCAAAATCAGTTGAAATGACATTTGTTTTTCAACATTTAACGATAACATTCAATAACAAAATAGACATTTTCATTAATAAACTGTTTACATCCACTTTATACATGAAAATGTCCTACATCTGAAATAAACTGCTAACAAAAAACTAATAAAAGCTAACAAAAAACAAATAACAGCTATCTATTACAAAACTGTTGATCAAGGGTCCAGATCCTCTGGATCCGATTCCAATGGTTCGACTTCCAGTTGTTCGTAAGGAATCTCCCGATCCAGAGTCACCTTAGCGGCCGCCAAAGCCTTCAGTCATCCATACTTGAAGCCTCGATTCTCGAACTTCAAGGCTTCATCTGCGTAAAGCTCATTGGCCTTCAGCAGGCCGGCTCCGAAGGCTTTGGTTGTATCCGCCTCAATGAATTCCTTCGCTTTCTTCTCGGACTCAAGTTCAGCCTTCAGCATTGAGACTTCTTCTTGAGCTGACTTCAGAGAGCCGACCATCAAGTTTATTCTTTCTTCAGTGGCCTTGCGGAGTGAATCGACGTGTTCGGCTTTCTGTTGAGCAGCAGCTGCTCTCGCCTGCTCTTCTTCGGCTTTTGAAGTCGCTGCAGACAGATCGGCGAGGGCTGTAGTGACCTTGCCCTTCTCTTCCTCCAGCTGACACTCAAGGATGTCGAATCGCTCCACAACGTCATAATGACGACGGTCGATCTCTGCGAGCCTTCCCACCGCCTGGAAAAGCAATCAAATTAGTTTGGACAGGAATACGAATTTAAGCTATTTGGAAACTTTAGGTTTTCAACTTACCAAAATGGCCGACTGAGCGGCTAGAGCAATTGAAATTACGTCCGACTCAGCACATAAAGTCGTTCGGTCCAAAGGCAAAGAAAGGGCTGAAGCTACACTCAGGACCACAACTGGATCTTTGATCACCGAGCCACTGGCGAGCACCGGCATATTCTTCATCCTTGGTTGGATAATGAACGCCTCAGCCGAATTGTCTTCGACAGGCGGCGTATCCACCCTCGGCCACTTTTCAATCGGCGCCTCTTGCAAATCGATCACAACGTTGACAGGATGCTTCTGCCCTGTGATATCGGCTTCTAGGACTGCAACTGGATTTTGGTCAAGAATTAACTCGGCCAATGTTGTTTCATGGGCCATTTCTTCCTGACGCACCTCACCAGTTGGCATTACCTAGCTCCCCCCTGACCCGCCGGCCTGTCTCCTGGCCGCCATCTTCTCCGTATTTCGTCACCTGGCAAACTGGGCAAGCGATTTCAAGCTCATCTCTTCGGCTTCGGATTCGGCTCCTAGAAGATTCTCAAAGCCGGTGAAGATATCGTCCTCTGGTGTAACTAAGAATTAGAAGAAAGGTCAGCGAATTGGTCTGAGCCGATATTCTCAAACGCCAACTCAATTTCTCTGTTCAACTCCTGGTCCCCCGCGTAGCCCTAAAACTGTATCTCTTCACCAGTTTCCTCACCGGCGTTAGAAACTTCGATACCAATGTCCCTGAGACTTTTGTAGCTAGGGAAGATGAGCGCAGTAAGCTGTCGTTCGTGTGTCGGCATAGGAATATTATCTGCTGCCGAAAAAGCGGAGTAAGTTGTGTCGTATCTCAGTAAAATGTAGGTTGCACGCCCTTGTCCTTGGAGGTTTGCACGGCCTATGTAATTAAGGACCGTCTTCACTTGGTCCAAAATGGCTTCGTCCGTAGACAACAATGCTCATTTCAAATCGTTGCCGGCAAAAGACAAATGATCAGAATAGTATATAAGCCGAATAAATCATTTATTTTAAAACATTAGCAATTCTAGTCGACAACCTGGTTCGCCCTTTTGCCTGGGAATTGGATCTTGGCGATCTTCTCCCTCGCCGAATTCCTAATTACCTCGGACGGTGACTATGACATCATCAACCCTTTTACCAGAATTGGCGAGCATGGTTACCAAATGATGGTCAACGTTCTTGGCTCTTAAAAACTAATGGCCTTGCTGACCAGATGATTTCGCCATAAGGTAGTAGTGCTGAATAGCTGGGACTCGTAGGTTAAGACCCAGTCGGCAATTCAATTCCATTATGCCCATAACAATACGGTAGAAGTTCACGTTTGGCTGGAAGGGAATTAATCCCCAGTAACGCAAGATTGTCCTAAGAAGAAGATGGAGGGGGAATCGAACTCCACCCTCTACGATGGCCAAAAGAGAAAAATTAATGGTGCTAGTGTTAGCCCTCTCCATGTCCACTACATTGTCTGGAACGAGGGATAAATGAACGTCGTCTGGGATGGAAAAATGACGACGAAAGGCTGCAACTTGATCCTCAGAAAAAAGGGCTTTCAAATGCCTCGCCATTCAAGACGAAACGAAAATAGTGTATACAAAAAACAAAAGCAAAAATATGTAGGGAAATTGGAATGAGGTATAGAATGAGAAGAGAGAGAGGACTTATAGAACAAGGAAGGAGATGAACAGTAAGAGGTGAGGTTACAGAGGTCTGAAAGGAAGTTAATACGAAGGATGCTTGAAGGTTGACAGTAACTTTCCAATTCGAGAGTATACGGGCGTGAAAAATGTCAATGGCTTTTCGATTCAAAAGTATACGGAGGTACAGATTTCAAAATGCATTAAATGAATGTCAAATATGAAGGGGCGGGAAGCTGTAATGATTTAAGTTGTGCGTCTGCTCTGACGGCTCTAACGAATCAATACGAAAAGGAGTGCAACCGCCGTATCTACCTTTCGAAAGCTTTTGCTTTGGTTGGCTGAGAAACCAAACAAGCCGAGTAAATGTTTTATTCGGGTGTTTGGGGGGGAATTGTGGGAGCCGAATAAATATGCGCTCAAGAGGCTCAATTAGAGCATCGAGAACGATGGTAAGGCCAACTTGGCATAATCAAACCTTTAAACAAGAACAAGGCCGAGTTAAATCCAGCCCATGGGCTGAGTTTGTTGAATAGATTTCTGATATACCAAGGGGTCCCAGATATGATAATGAAATGGCGGGCCCCAGGAGAGTAATATAAAAGGACGAGGATCAGCCAAAGAGAGGTATGTGTGAATATAGAAGATAACTTGAAATAGAAGTAAACAAGAGAGAATACTGACTTTTCCATCGGAGTACTAATTCCAGCACCCCCGACCGGAATGTTCATCCCCTTTTCAAGTAGCAATCAGAGGATTAAAGACGTCTGACTGGATTCTGGAGTATTTCCAAACCTCTTCACCACAATAACTTTACCAACGAGACCTTAAATTAGTGCACAACACACCTATAGAATAATACAATTTATAACACTTACACTAATGCATTGTCAATAAGTAAATGGTACACTTGACAAATGTGACTAAATTGAATTATTTTTATTAGGGTTAAGTAAGAAAATTGAAAAATCTATAAATCGAACCGATTCAAACTAATTTGGTAGGGTTGGTTTGGTTTTTTTAATTCGTGGTTCGATTCTAATTTGGAAGATTGGAGAATAGGTCTTCGTGGATCGATTTTGAATTTAGGTCCACGGTTCCAAATTGAACTGAACTGGACTATATAACTTAAACCATATATATTTATTTGCTAGATTTTATGTTTGTTTAAGTTAATGATAGAACAATGTATATGTTTATGTTTTGAAAGTTAATGTTTCAAAAAATCATAGTAAATTAATGTTGATCAATGTTTGCTTAATATTATATTTTTACTTAACTGGTGAACATTATAAGAGTAGTTTATTTGATGGATATATTATTATTATTTTTAAAATTTATGATAGGTTGAATTTTTTTGAAAATATTATATGATTTTTCTTATCAACAAATTATGTGAAACCGGGGTTCCAAACCAAACCAAACTGTGTTTAAATGATTTGGCTTGAATTGGTTTCATAATTTTAATAATTTGGTTCTTGGTGAGCAAGATCAGCTCGGCAAGAAACTCCAAGGTCAGCGAGCAAGGTCTACTCGGCGACTTGTTTCTTGGCGAGCAAGATCAGCTCGGCAAAGAACTTCAAGGTCGGCGAGCAAGGTCAACTCGGCGACTTGTTTCTTGGCGAGCAAGATCAGCTCGGCAAAGAACTTCAAGGTCGGCGAGCAAGGTCAACTCGGCGACTTGTTTCTTGGCGAGCAAGATTAGCTCGGAAAGGAACTCCAAGGTCAGCGAGCAGGGTCTGCTCCGCGACTTGCTTCTTGGCGAACAAGATCAGCTCAGCGACTTGCTTCTTGGCGAGCAAGATCAACTCGGCAAGGAACTCCAAGGCCGGCGAGCAATGTCAGCTCGGCGACTTGCTTCTTGGCGAGCAAGATCATCTCGGCAAGGAAGACTAAGGTCAGCGAGTAAGGTCAGCTCGGCGTCTTGTTTCTTAGCAAGCAAGATCAGCTCGGCAAGGAACTCCAAGGTCGGCGAGCAATGTCAGCTCGGCGACTTGCTTCTTGGAGAGCAAGATCAGCTCGGCAAGGAATTCTAAAGTTGATTAAAACCATCAACAAACCTCTTGCCGAGTAAAATCCATCTAGCAAGGAATTCCAAAATTGATAAAATCATCAACAAACCTCTTACCGGGAAAAATCCCCCCAGCAAGGAATTTTGATCTTTCCGTCAAAATGATTGTTAGTTGCTCCTTGGACCGCACTAAATCCGTTTGGCGACGCAAAAATACAATAATTTTCAAGAAAATGGTCTGCTTGTTTCATTGTGCCAATGGCAAAAAGGGTTACAAAAATAGAACTAAGAACAAAACTTTAGATTGGTAGAGTTCGATGTTTTGGAAATGGATCAGCCATTTACATTCTGCGAGTTTTATGCCCCTTTTCCTCGGCCTTTTTACAGACGTCTTCCAAAAATCGAACTCCCTATATCTCTTCCATGGTGGTTTGCATGGCCATCATCTTGTCCGACTGCGTGAACCTTTTGCACTACTCTCTTGTTCTGTACTACCGGACTTGCCATCATGGTAGCTGCAGCTGCATCATCTTCGACTCGAATATGCTCATTAATGTGTTGCATGAGCAATTCCATGGTCGATGGTTGATTCATTGTGAGCGAGTCTCTCAGTCGATGTCCAACTGGAAGAGCGTGCTTATACTGAGTGATTGCAAGATTAGTTGGGCAATCAAGGATCTCGTTGAAAGTCTCCCAATACTTAGCATTATCCGTCTTTAAAAAGTCGCCTGGCTCCATCTTTACTCTCAAGAGATGGTCAATTTCCTTGGGCGTTTTGGCGTTTGTCTTAAATCTGGTGACAAATGCCTCTGCCAACTATTGCCACCCCTCGATGCTCTCCTCCGGTAGCCTTTCGAACCATTTTAGGCCCAACTCACCCAAACTTGATGGGAAAACAAGGCATATTAGCGCATCGTTTCTCCTATGCCCAACCATAACCTGCCGGAAGTGGCTTACGTGCATATATGGATCAGTCTTTCCATCATAGAGCGTGAACTTTGGCTGATGGAACCCGAGGAGAAGCGGTGTGTTCTCGATCTCTACGGAAAAAGGAGTGGCGCTCAGCCTTGCCAACTCTCTGTCTAGTGGCGCGTGTGCCGCCAAGTGTAGTTGTGGCATGGTGACCTTTTCACTGGCTCGCCCTCTAGGGACCAACTGCTGCAGTCTAGGCACCCTCTGCGCCTCCTGCCGGTGAGCGTGCTCCTCTAACACATCCCTTAAGTCTTTCGAACGGTCGGAGCGAGAATATCTCGACGCCGTCGTCGGGCGTGAGGGGTGGTAACTGCTGTCCTGCATTTCTGATATCGTCGTCAGCGCAACGTAGTCTCCAGCTCTGAAGCTTCTCGCGACGAAGAGTGAAGGGGTGCGACGTCTATTAAGACCGCTGGAACGGCAGGAATGGGCGTGCTCACTGTGGTTTCCCACTCCAACGACGCCCTTTCCCTTCATCTGGCGTCTCATGGCCTCTATCTCTGTTGCTAATTTCTTGATGATGGTATCTTGGTCTCTCAGCTTGTCTTCCAAGTGTTGAGTGTGTGAATCTCGCCGTCGGCGACGCTCTTTTGGAATGACAGAGCACCCAAAACTCCTTGCGCACTTGTCCGCACATCTCTAGGAAGTCCTTGTGTGGAGGTCTCCAAATCAGCCATCATCGGAGTGGCGGACAGGCCATCTCTGCGTCGAACGGACTCTAGCGTGATGCCGTCGATGGCGAACAACAGAATGTCGTCGTGGTTCACCATAAAAGATGACCGGAGAAGCTTAGAGGACAACGTTTTGTCTGTCGAATTCCCACAGACGGCGCCAATTGTACGGAAAGGAAATATTCGTCACTCTTCGTACTCCTCGTGTCCAAGCTGTGTTTCACTCCGATTAACCTGAGAATGCAACGACGGTGAGCTACCCAGCAGTATGCTGCCGGAATACCCCTCCGACGGTCAAGTTAGCACACTTTTAGAGAGAGGAAGAAAGAGAAGACCCAAGACAGATGGAGCTGTGGGTAGCCAGAAATTCAGACCTCTTGTATGGAGGCGCCGCTCAGTCTATAAAGCCTCTGCGCTACTCTGTTCATCATTTCCTGGACATATGGCTGTACTGCCCTCTCTATTCTTTACACGTGTGCACGTTAATACTGCCAAACAATATTGGCCAAACCGCCAAATGATATTGACGCGCCTTTTGGAACCACATTACTCTCGACCGATCAAGATCTAGGGCATCTAGCCAACTTCTTCATTCGTGCTCATTCGTCCCTACTGACCTTGCTCGGCCTTGGTATGCAACAGGTGCGTCTAGTCTGGTCGAAAGAATCATCACTTCGCCTAGCTCAGCAAAGGATCCACGCCGAACAACTAGCTCAGTCCAACTTCTAGACCTCGGGCTAACTCAGCCACGATCTAGAACCTCAGTCAAACTGCCCTTTGCTATGCTAACTCGGTCACGTAATCCCACAGCAAGGCCCAAGTCACAACTAGCTCGGCCAGTTTGTTCAGCGCGAACTCCCCTCTCATAAATTATTATGAATCTATTTGTCTAATTTCATGGGAAATATACAATTTGTTTTAAGATTGTTGTACAAATTTATGTTTATTTTTATTTAAATATATATCAATTTGTACAATAGTGGAAACATTATTTTAGTTGAAAGTTGTGATCCTGCTAAATTTTTTTTACTTCACTTTAACGATGATGTGAAGAAATTTGGGTATGATGGTTTATTAATTTACTTTTACAGAATCCATGGGATGGACTTAGATAATGGTCTAAGGTTGCTAGCAACTAATGCTAATATGGTTAAAATGATTGCTCAAATGCCTCCTAGTAGAGTCATTGAAGTGTACTTAGAAAATGTTCCAATAATGGATTGTTGGGACAACCAAGTAGAGTCATGTGATGTTTCTAGGAGTAGTCAACCTAGAGATAAGTTTATTTTAGAGACCAAAGACAAGCCAATCATAACAATGCTTGACTGGATAAGATGTTTATTAATGAAAAGAATGCGATAAGAAGGGACTTAATGAGGAAACATTAGGGTAAATTATGTCCAAAAATACAGAAAATGCTGGAGCAATTGAAAATTGAATTAGACGGTTGTTTTCCTATGTGGTCAGGACGGCCTAAGTTTCAAGTTAAATTGTTCAAATGGTGATCAGTGTGTAGTCGACCTAGATGAACATACTTGCTCATGCAGAAGTTGTGCTTTAAAGGGTATACCTTGTGCTCATGGTGTGGTTTCTATCTGGTACAAGGGTGAGACACTTGAAGATTATGTAAATGAATGCTCGACCAATTTAAAGATTTATGAAAACATGATACAACCTCTAAATTGTAGTCCAAGACTGGATTATTACCTACATTACGTCCTGTTTATCATAAGCCTCCAGGAAGGCTTCCAACTTCTAAAAGGAATAGACCAAATGAACCTACCAACGTCACAAGGCAAAATATCGGCACTGCTGGGGACCCCCAGTGGGGGGTGGTGGGGTTCACCCCCACTGGGGGTCTAAGCCTTTTCCGCAAAATATAACATAGGGCTATAACTATAGGGCTACAAGAATCCACCAAACAGGAAGTACCAACAAAAAAATAAGCCAAGATGGAAGAGCTTAGGCTATAAAAGGAAAAGGGTGAGTGCATACTTTGTTGTTATTGTTTTAAATTAATACAACTAAATATATGTTTGATTGGACCAAATATTTTTTGCCAATTGCAACGTACTAAGGCTGGATCAACATCATCCCAAGCATCAGCACTGTGACGACCCCATCACATATAATGATTAGCACATAATTAATTAAGGAGATTGAATATTAATTGCCAATTATTCTAATTTAATCTAGGACTTATGAAAATTATGGAGACTAATTCATATATGATCCTATTGAGGATTTATTTTGGGCTTAGAAATTGAAAGTATACATGGCTCAAGAGATTATAATTGGTGAATTGAATTATTTTAATTTCGAATATCGGCTCATATGGGAGTTTAATTAAATATTTGATTCAGATTAGTAAAATTGAGATTTTATTAAGTGAGTCCGAATTGGAGTTGATTAAGTGA
Source organism: Camellia japonica (assembly GCA_030407325.1). Classification (NCBI taxonomy): domain Eukaryota; kingdom Viridiplantae; phylum Streptophyta; class Magnoliopsida; order Ericales; family Theaceae; genus Camellia; species Camellia japonica. Next base: position 120,328,199 of record JAPPVO010000019.1, read on the forward strand.
TGATAATTGGGACTTAAGATTATTATGAATTAAATTTATTTATGAGAAACTGTGGGCGCGCCCCGCGTGAGGGCCTCACCCCACAGTTTGGACTCAATTTGTCACGGTTCTTAATCTAAACCAAAGAGTCCAAATCTGGCAAATCGTTTTGAGAAAATAGATTTTTAGAAAAGAAGTGCCAAACATGGACTGCTTTGCCAGATACAGAGTCGCCACCTAAATATTTTTTTTTAATGGGGGAATTTAGGAAACCCTGACTCGTTTGCCTAAGGCCACGTGTCCGTCATCACCAAAGTTGCCTCGGCTTGGGAACTTGGGTACGATTGGGGAAGGTCAGCTATGAGCACCCCCTCTCGCCCGATCCGAAGATCGGCCTCTACTAACCATGATATCTTGTTTTTGAAAACACATGCGTTCTTATTCCGGTTATTAGCCTAGATTTACTATGTGATGCGCACAGCACAAAAGTATAGACTAGATCGCCTAATTTTGAACAAAGCATTGCATATCCGCTCGTTTGAAAGATGGTTTGAAATTTGCTACTCGTAAGTAGGCTAAAACACGGATTTCAACGAGTTGTTCCAACTCAAACAATCCAACCTTCACCCACAGGCATTCAGGCAGTTTATATCACATAAGCATCTAGCCACATGATAAGCATGCTGTCATGTTAACATTTACACTCATGCGAGATGCTAAAGCATAAACACTTACGTCGTACTCCGTGCCAAAACAGTGAACATGTTAGTAATCATGCATGATCCTAGTTCATGTCAAGTGGCTAATGCAACGCATACAGAGTGTCACTAGAATAGGCTCGGCTAATCCTAGGATGACATGTGGGATGTAACAAGTAGCACGTATCCAAATCAGATTTGGAATACTATGCTGTTAGCATGATGCGCCGAGCCCAGTGCATGCAATACTGATGAATGATGCACGTATGCATAGCATAAGGATGCTAAATAAAACATGTCCTAATACTAACCATCAAAAGCAGGTGAGTAAAAGTGAGAAAGAAGTGGGGGTTGAAAGACATGCACACACGCACCCACACTTATTACAAATTCACCCTCGCTCGGAGGGATCGAAAGAAGAATACAAATTTAACTAACGTACAGGCTAATTAAATATTACAGACCAATTAAACTAGTTAAGCAAATTAACTAATCTAATAAAACAGTAAACAGTCTCGGGAAGAGGGCTCGATGCAAGGCGTGCTCAGCTTCGCTCGAAAGTCCACTGCTATGCACAAGTTGCCTCTGTCCACACTGTTTTCCTTCTCTGATCAGTGCAAGATTCCCAAGGTGCACTCTATGAACCCTGAGGGACACCACCGGCCAAGGGAATTGGTCACCGGCCAGAGGAAATTATCACTGGCCAAAGGAAATGATCACCGGCCATCAATTGTTGGTCGGTCGGTACTACAGATGGCCGGCCGGCCAAATCTTCCTGCAGAATCCTGTTTTGACAGCAGCAGAGGGCAAAACAAGGCATAGCAATGCATTTCAAGCAAATGTGTGCACCATCACATCCCTTATCATGTTTATTACTCAAAAGGACATGGTTCTCGATTCTCGGACCACCAACCACGCATTTCAATGCATGATGGCCCAAAAAACCAAGTATGCACTTTGATTGCAAATGAAATACACACAAAAACACCCAATAAATCCTAACCTCTATCATGCTCAATCAAGAGGTAAGGAATGCATGCTCAATGCGATGAGACCTAAGCATATGAACTAGGCATGCAATATGAACATGCAAGCAAATTATGATGCTAGGCACACAACCTAAGGAATCAATCATGCAAGGTATGGGATGACAAGCATACGAAATGTAATGCGGGCATGCAAGTAGGCAAGGAATGTGACAACATGTTAGGCAACTTAACCAAGATAAATGCATGCCAAATGCAAAGCCACTTAAACATGCAACAACACGTGATAAGCCAAGTATGCAATTAACACACAAAGGGTGGACTTAAACCAATTTAGGTAGCCCTCAAGCAAGCCCAAAACACTGGCCAATGCTATGGAAATGAGGGACAATTACCCATACAAACACGCATGCAAATGGGCCAACACTTAAGCATCAAACAAGCAACCTTTAAGCACACTTAAAAGAAGATAAATATAGACACATGGCAAGCATGCCAAACTCTGAAAGTGCATAAAATAGAGGTGCCAAACCAACTAATGAAAGCAAACAAAGCATGCTCATGACATCCCACATTCAAGGCCTACAAGCTAGAATGCAAAGAGACTATACAAAGCATGTTGAGCATGACCAAAGCAACTGAAAACAGAGCTAAAGCATACTAAAACAAGCATGAAAGCTTCACAAAGCTAGGCCTAAATCATGCTAGAACAAGGGTCAAAGCCTAGAGCATGTTAAGGCAAATTTAAGGCATTACAAGACAAGTGTGCTAAGCAAGCATGGTGTGTCTAAACCAAGTAAAAACAGAGCTATATTATGACATAATAAGCACAAAAAAAAGCTAAGGCATAGCCATCATACACTTAAACAAGGTGCTCACACATGAGGCTTAAATGGCCCTTTTCAAGGACAATAAGGAGAGGGGTTGGCCCTCTCCTTCTTAGGACCTCAAGGCACCATCCTTACCACTGAAATCCCTCAAGATTTCAGTAGTGAGGAGGCCCAAACAAGGTGGTCTCGGAGCTCACCAAAATGGCACAAAAATAGGGCCTAACAAGGCTTATAAGGGGTCAAACAACCCCAAAGCTTAAAACACCCTTAACCAACTATTCACTCAAAAACAGAACTTTTATTAGTTATATGCTAAGTCTAAAAACAGTTGCAAGATAGGTGAAAAAGCTATGCAAAAATGGGGTAAAAAGAGTGAAGTTCTTACCCTTGTTGACCCCTTTCAAGAACACAAGACCAGCTAGTTTCCCAAGCTTGAATCCACCCAAAAACTCTGAAAATAGTCCCTTAGAACCTCAGTAGCCAAGGGAAGGTGTAATGGTAGGTGTTTGTGTGCAATTCTATGAACAAACACACACTAAACACACACAAGAGAGAGATATAGAGATAGGTGATATGTAAACCCTAACCGTAAAACTCAAAGCTCTGAAAAATTGTTCAACCCCAAACAAGAGAGAAAAGGCTCCATCTTATAGAGCTCCCTCTTGTAAAGTTTTCCAAACAAGCTAGTCAAGAGGGAGATCCCTCCATACATGTGTATGGAGGGGAGCAAAGTGTATGCCAGCTAGCACAACTGGCATAAAAATATCTGCAAAAGCAGAGGAACAGTGGTTGGCCAGCCAAAAATGCAATTTGACCAAAATAGATGGTCGGCCGGCCACAAAAAGTGCCGGTCGGCCAAACATTTGGCCGGTGGCAACAAACCAGTGGCGGTGGCCTCAAGCCATGGCCGGTGATGTGTGGGCATGGCCAACAAGCCATTCCCTGCCCCTCAAAGGCAAAACACAAGTGTTTGGTGCAAAACCAGACACAAAACAATCAAGCCGAGAGATCCTGAGGCAAGGCGCGTGGCCGAGACCTCCGGGAACTCAGGACGAACACAAACATGGATGATCACCGAGTGCTCAAACGGTGACGTCCAAGTCTTGAGAACGGTCAAAAATGGGGTGTCTACAGGTAGTCAATTGAATATGTAATTTATTGACGAAGATTTTGAAGTTTAATCTCAAATGGAAAGCCTTAATAATTTAAGAAACCAAAATTGAGGTTAGAAATAAGTTTAATTTGATGTTTGGAGCCTTTTGGAAGTTTGATTAAAATCTGATTCAGATTGATAAATTTAAATAAAATTAATTGGGCCTTAATGAAAGCCAAATTAGACTAATTAAATTATGTGAGATTTGTGATTAGTTATGATTAATTAATTACGTGTTAATCAAGATTTATTAAGATTAAGTGTTGCTTAATTAAATTAATCATGAGCAAATTGCATTATGGAGGAATCTAGAATTGTGGGTGTGGGTGCGCTGAGAAATTTAGGTGGGTGTACTGATAAATCTGGTTGTGAAGGTATAAGAGTGTTGTGCTGGAATATTTTGTGTGTGTGTATGTTGACGTGTGTGTGTGCACGTGTAAGGTGAAGGCAACAAATGACATATATATAACTATATTAATATATGAGTTCATATGCATGTGTTGGACACAGAGAGTTAGAGAAAGGGAGAGAAAGCACCAGTAGAAAGAGAGAGAGGCCGAGAGAGAGAGTAAGGAAGAGAGATTGAAGAAAAAGGAGTTCAAGTCTTGTGTTAAGAATTTGGGAGAAAGCTCAAGAAATTCAATCATTGAAGATGATAGGTAAGGATTTCAAGCTTGATTGTTTTTTTTTTTAGATTCATTATCTAGCAACTAAAATCAAGAAGTGAATGGGATTAATTTCATGAAAAGAGAAAGAAACCAGGAAAAGAATAAAGAAAATGGAATTAAGTTTATGAACAATGAAATTGATTTAGAAATTCATCTTTTGAGAATAATTTTAATTATCTTTGATGAATTTGAGCTCTAATTTTACATGCATCGTTATTTTCCAAGGGTTTGATACTTCAACTTCACATGATTAGAAAGAAATTACCAAGAAAATGAGTTAAGATCATGATTATTGAAATTAATTTAGAAATTAATTATTTTGGGTTTGATTTTGAATATCTTATATGAATTTGAGTCTTATTTTTACATGCATGTAATTTAGAGAAATTAAAGAATTAATTCATGAACATGGTTAAGGTTAATCAACATGGAAATAATTGTAATTCTTTAATTGAGCTTGGGTTTGGAACCTTGATATATATGAGATGTAAAAAAAAAATTACATGCATAATGAAGTTTTTAAGAATTGAGCCATGCAAGTTTATTATGCATTTAATTTTGAAGAAAAAGTTTTGAAAACATTGAGTTCATGAAAAGGGTTTAATCATGGAGTTAAATGAGGTTTTGATTTTGTTTTGAAACCTAAAATTGGTTTGATTTTAATCTCTAACCCATACATGTAATATAATGAAAGAGTTTTATTCAAAATTTAAATATGTTATGGAACATCTATGATTATGAACTAAGTTTTGGGTGTGATAAAAAAAAATAAAAAAAATAAAAAGATTTTATACCACACACATGCAAATCAATTGAGAAGGACTTCCATGGAAGTTTGAATTTTAGAACTTACACTTGCATGGTTTACACATTTATATAACAAAGTGAGGGTTTGATTTCTTCATGACAATTTGCGGTTGTTTTAAACTCATGCATTTTTGTTTGAAGCTAGAACTTGTGAGTTCAAGTGTTTTTGAAGAATTTTTGGGACTTATAATGTATGGAATGAAGTTGTATTGATACAAATGTGAGCTGCAAATTTGAACAAAAATTCGGACAGTTTTTCACCCAGCGCCGCACGTGCGGCTTGGAGCCCCGCACGTGCGGAAAACAGGGCAGTGTGAGCAAGCATTCTGCTTAAATTGCAAGTGCTGGAGGCACGTACGGAGATGGTCTCGCACGTACGGCAAGAACCCCCACACGTGCGGTTGTAAAGGGCAGTCCTGGTTTTGTTTTTCGCTCCACTTTTCACCTTCCAGGCCCCCGTATGCATGATTTAAACGTGTTTCTCATATGCATTACATTTCACGAACACCAAGAAAGTGTAGAACAAATGATAGAACCGAACGAGTAAATAATGAATGGAAACCGATTAAGTAAACAACGAATCGATTGAACAAGTGGACTGTGTATTGAGTTATTGTGCTTGAACTTGTTTGTTGTTTAGGTCGGACGCCGCACCGTTAGTGCATTGTAGCACGTGTTTCGAGGAGCCCACTGTGAGTAACAATGTTGTAAAGCTATGTTCAATTATAATTATTTTCTGAATAATTAACTGCATTGCTTTCTGAAATGATATTGTTTACTGAATGAATATTTGTTCTATTTTATGAACTGTACTCGTGGCATCCATAGCAACTGACCGTTACTGCTACTATTACTGTTACTGCTACTGTTACAGAGATCTCTGCAAGTTCCAAATTTTGGAACTACCTTTTACTGTTCGATGGCCATCAATTGATTATTCGGTCTTCTAAGACCTACTATACTGTACTGCTATTAGATGTACTACGTATGATTGTTATGATTTCTAAATGACTGATATGACATGAAATATGAGACATTGATTGAATAACTGATCTACAGATGCAATTGACTATTTTAATTACTGAAAGGACATTCATTCTTAACCCCTTTACACATTTGTTATTCGCTGGGCTTTAGCTCACAGTTTATTATATATGTAAGCACCGGAGCAAAGTTAGCAACGTTGACCTAAACCCGTTCTGTCAAGCCAACCTATTGTGCCTCACTGCAAGGTTCCGAACTGTTAATGTCAAGGCTTGTTTTTGGGTGCCCTCATATGAAGTCAAGTGAATGTTGTATAAATCGTTTTGGCTTTGGGATTTAATTCCCTAACATCTGTTTTATTTTTTTTGTATATAACGTCTTATGGACTTAAGTGTTTGTGCATATATCAGTATATGAAACTTGTGTTGCTCAGTTAAGTCCTCACAGCTCTTTGGACGTTCTATTTTAATATTTACAGGCTTCCACTGGCCCCTTTATTGTACAATTGCTATTACTGGGCCTTTGGTAATCACGGATTACTGGTTAGTTATGATGCTAAATCCTTAGGAGCGGGTTTGGGTCGTGACAAGCACCAATGGCAACACTAAGTGCAACCCAAACACCAATACCTATGGCAACACCAAATCGAGCTTCAGCCATTCCAAGGGCAGCTTCAACAATTCCAAGCGCACCAAATCCATTTGCATCAAGGGCAAGTTCACAAACACAAAGGGAAACTTCAGCGACAAAGGCAACTTCAACATCAAAGGCAACAATAGCAGCAGGAACAAGGACAACACCAATAGCAACAAGAAGTACAAGAACAACAATAAAAGCAGCATCGTCACAAACATCTGAAGCATTAAGGGGAGCAACATCAACACCAACACCAGCCTTATTTACATGGAGATGAAGGAATGTTGTGACCTTGTCCTCACTTCAGAATGCATCTGCCTCTAAGAAGAACCTAAAGTAGGGTTGCTATTTATTTTGATTATCAAACTCTTTTGACAATGTGGCATGTTTTGTCTATGAAGTTATGGATACTGCCAACATGTTTGCATCATGAATATGTGGCCATTTTGACTTGGTGGATACAAACAATATATTTTATGAAATGAATTATGGCCATTTGTGTGTTCATGTGGATATTGGCTTCATTTGTGGCAATGTAGTTATGGATATTGCCAATAAGTTTTTCCTCCTTTGCTGTCATTTGGTGATCACATGTTTTTCATGTGACTAACTTTTGTTAAAGAGTCAAACGATGGGAGTAATAGAAGGGCCAATGTGACACTTGACCAAAAGCGTAGAAGGTTAAGTGTCATAATTTGATGTGTAGGGATTAAAGTGAGATTTTATGTAAAGCACATGGGTGCAAAGTGTAATTTACCCATAAATGTATTAATCTAACAAATAAAGCTCACAATTATACATGTAAATAAAAATAAAAATAAATACGTCACACCATAAATTTCTCATTTGCAAAAATTTATATGTTCATGAAATTTTATTTAGGACTTAGAAGTAAATAAGTCGAAAATGGGGTGATTGTTGTGCCTCTCGCACAGTATTCACTGTTGTACAGCTATATGGGCCCTTTTTAGGACTCATTTCGATGATCCAAATCGTTCACTTTTTAGAGTACATCGAGTAGAACATACTTGAAAAAAATCAAGTTGATCGGACATCGTTAACTCCTTCATCCACTCACATTTGTATTCATTTTTAAAATTCAAATCACATTTGTCATTTATTTTTTAGATACAAATGCAATTCGATAAAATAGTTAACGATATTCGATAAACTTGATGTTTTGTAAATACATTCTACTCGATATACTCTAAAAAGTGAACGGTTCAGATTATTGAAACGGGCCCTAAAATGAGCCCATATAGCCGCAACAATCACCCCATTTCCAAATAAGTCTGGTCAGTATACGAGTAATTATCCCTAAGTAAATGGTGGACCAACCTAGGGAAGGCCCAATGTATAGATTGGGCTTGGCCTTATAAAAGTAGGCCTTAGCCTCTTAGCTGGGGTCCTATAAAAGAAATTTGATTGTTGTTTTGTTATCCAAGAAAGGGCAAAAATTCAAACCCACCAAAAAAAAAAAAAAAAAAAAAGAGGGGCAATGGGCTAGGATTTGTAGACAACGCACAACTCATAAATAGGTATATTATACTTCTGCTCTCTAAGTATGGACTCTCTATTTGGTTTGAATTTTTTGGATTAAATTTTTTGAAAATTGACTGTTTTGATTTTCGTATTTTTTATTTTTAGTGAATATTTTTTAAATTTTAAATATTTTTTTTACTTTTTTAGATGCATCTTACTTAGATGTATCTAAAAAGTAAAAAATTTGTGAAAAAATTTTTAAAAAATTAGTAAATATATAAAAATACAAAAAATGTACTGAATTCTTGTATTTTTTTTTTTGTATTTTTGGTATTTAGTGAATTTTTAAAAGATTTTTTTTATAATTTTTTTACTTTTTAGGTGTATTTATGTTAGGTGTGTCTAAAAAGTAAAAAAATTGCTTAAAATATTAAAAAAATTCAGTAAAAACAAAAAAACACGAAAAATAAGAAAGTAGAATTTTCTGAAAAGTGTTTTTTGAAAAGTGAAAACAAGCATTCTTTCAAGGTGTTTGTTTCAGCTTTTCAAAGCTAACTTATGGCTTTTAGCTTTTAAAAAGTTATTTTGGACTGTTTGGTTAAACTTATTTCAAACAACTTCTGATTCTAACAGCTTATTTTAATTCAAAAAAGCTGATTCTGAGAAGCTGATCACCTCTTGCTTCTGATTATCAGCTTCTGTTGTAGACATGTTAATTTATGGTTATACTCTTAGATTTTTTTATTTTTTATTTTTTTAAAAATAGAAAAAGACCCAAATAGATTATAGATTATTATTATTATTTTTTATGAGAAATGTAGACAAACAAAAATAAAAATTAATTGAAAAAGCTATTTCACAGCTTATTTAACAAACACTACTCAGCAACTTAAATCTATAATCCAACAGCTACACCAAACAGATTAACAATTTCTGATTAAAGTCATAATCTATAATCTGTTAAGCTATAATCTATAAGCTGTTTTAATAGCTACACCAAACGGGGCCTTTAAAGGGTGGCTTTGTAGGGCGCGTCCTACATCGCTCCGTGGGGCATTTACGACACCTTCAACTAGCAGGAGGCCTTTTCATCAAGGGAGAACAAAGCCATGAAGGCATGGTACTGAAAATAGACAATGTGTCTGTTTGGCAGAACTTAATTTCAGCTTATTTCAGCTTTCAGCTTAATTTAAACTATTTTGATGTGTTTAGTTTAACTTATAGCTTATAACTTATAGCTTTTTGGAAGTCAAAAATCAGCTTATTCTTTGAGTGGGGCAGGAGATGCTTTTTTGGAAGTCAGAAATCAGCTTATTCTTTCAGTTATAAGCTATAAGCTGTTTAGGTATAAACTATAAACACTTTCTCACAGCTCTACCAAATAGGGTGTTGATTGTGAGTGGTTGCTTCAATGGTGCCGTCTATGAGAATCCCTCCATTCTCTAGTAGAAGCTTATTAGTCTTATGTGACTTTTCTTACGTCAGTCCAATTATCAACTATTATTAGGTTTTTGTGATTAAAATTGTCTCATGGCAAGGATCAACCCCAAACTTGACCCATACTTGGGAGTAAACCATTTAAATGAGAAAAATATTTTTGTTTACCAAAGACAAGTTCTCTCCCAAAAGATCATGCCACACTCACCTATTAAATGAGGTCTTCAACATCTTAGGTGTCGTTTGATAAATAAAAAAAATTAAATTTTTGTTTTTTGTTCAAAAAATATAAATAACGAGTTTTTTTTTTTTTTTTACATATATAAATGTCATGCAAACAAATAAATACAAATGTTTGATGGGTTGCCAGTAGTGGCAGGCACTAAATTGACATATTATCTTGTAAAATCTTCTATGATTTTGTACATTTATACAAATGTTCAATTTTGCACTAAAGTGAAGGAAAATCTATGGTGCACATTTTTTTGTATGCATCTTTAGTTACGATCTCTGTTTATTATGACATTATTTTACTTATGATCCAACAATTGTTTCATTATACCTCATGTGATGTTTGGTTATAATTCAAATTTTTTTTAGTTATGACTCTTGTAGTATTGAGTTATGCTATTTGTGATAATCAAACTCACAAATAATATAACTTACATATATAACATTACCCCTAAGTGGTCTAATTAAAACCTCTATATCTTCTGGTGATTCAATTTGTTTAAAATAAACCTTCAACATTTTTTTCCCTTATCTGATTCAGATAATCCCATTTTAGAAAAGCTAATTCCAGAATATTGAAAATTTGTAATTTTTCATTAATATTAGAACTGTCTCTTACCCTAAAAGAGAAGCTCATCTTTCAACATACTAATTAGCATACAACAAAAAAAATAAAATAAAAATAAGGAAGAAGCGGTAGGCCTAATTTCTTATACATCATGTGTTATGTAGCATTTAGCCAATCCCCAAAAAACACAAAATTATGGCCAACTATACGTGTTAAATGTATTGCATGTATCATAATTTCTCTAATATTAGGGAATTGGTATAGGTGAATTGAGTTGAAAGGCCTGGATGAAATCAGAATCCGGCAAGTTGAAATCAGAATCCGGCAAGTTGAGAGGCGGCAGAGAGAAGTGGCCGTATGTAGAGCTTCCTCTTCTAATCTCTTGCATAGTCAGCAGAGCTGCAACAGTATTCCTAAAAACTCCTTCTCCCGACACCATAATCGCCTCTCTTTCTCCGCGGATTATTCCTTCTTCTTCTTCAACCACCGGGAACATTGCATCGATGGTGCTTTCACATTCTTTGACAAGTTTTGATATGAGATCAGTTGTGTAAAAAGGTTGCTGCAACACATTCTGAATGAAGGGTGAGCGCAACAACCCACCAGTTCGCTTGTCATATTTCTTCAAGATCTTGGCTAACCCTGCAAAGTAATAAATTTCATTTTTTTTTTTTTATTGTCCAACAATTTTGTATAGTGATAACACTCAACCAAGAAATATGACTAGAACTACTATTTGAATTTCTATCTTTGCCATAGTTTTTGGTTCAATTAGTATATCAATGCAATCTTAGGCTTCATAAATTATTTTTTTTATATTTTTTGGATTTGGGTATGACAAGAAAAATAGTCAATAAAAACGGTTTTTCCGTGAACAATGAAAACTGAATTAATTTAAGCAAAACCCTGTTCTATTTTTTCAAGGCAGAGAACATTTTTCTAATAATCATGGTCTTCTCAATGCCATCACCATTGTCACCACCATCACTCGCCAATGCCACCACCTTATCACCCTGCCTCCACAACCACCCGCACCACCCTAACCCAAAGCTACTATCGCCGCCACTACTGCGACTGTTGCAACCACCGCTAGCACACCACTTTCAAGTTTGCAATAAAATACCAAAAACTTTTATTACAAAAGACCTTTTCTAGAAACTATGTTCAGTAATAAAAATGTTTTTTCTGCCTAAACAAACGTTATAACTCAATACATCCATCTTATTGAAAATTTGATCAGATTTGACCTGATCCAATACACATGAAGTATCCACATGGATTATTTGATAAACCCATGTATTTGAATGAAGGGATCTTATCTGTAGAAGATAAGGTGGTTGTAGATGACTATATAAAGATAGAGAATGCATTTTACACAACAATGATGGAAAAACTCTGCAGAAAAATACACAGTTCCTCTTTTTCTTCAATCTCTCCAAGGCTACCATAACTAGTGCCTTGTAACTTTTTCTTTTTTTTTTTTTTTTTTTCGCCTACTAAAAAAAAGGAGGTTTTGAGGTGTCATCACGACCTCCAGAGGCCCAAGCCCGGTGGTCCGGAGCTACCTGATTTAACCCAACTCATAGGAAGGGACCCACCACCGAGGCACCAATAGAACGCATCACCCGCCCCAACCATTGCCAAGGATCGATCGGAGTACAGCGCGAGGTCTCCGAAGAGAACTCCTGGAAAATCCAAGATTTTCACGCCTCCCAGGAGTCGAACTTGACTCATGGGTGTGGGAAGGCGAGTGCCTTGTAACTTCAGAACTGAAAATTATGGGATAATTCTTGCTCATGTGTTTGTGATCATTCGTAGAGGCTCCTAATACAAGTAATAATTAAAACAACTGGGTAAACTGCTTCGGCTTGAAGTATATTGAACACCCGTCATTTTTTTACACATGTTATGTCAATTGAGTTCAAATGGAAGTGAATTTCTTGTTCGCAAAAACATAAATATGGGAAAAATTGAACATCAATGAGTACCTGTGTAGTTGATATTGCTGTAGTTCATTAAAAGCACCATTTCACCATGGAAATTGACAATCTCTTTTCTGATTTTACCCATCTCCTCTTTGTAATCCATCTCTGATGGTTGACTTCCATTTGGTCCCCAAATCTCAGTCACTCTCTCAATCCTCTGTTGCAACTCCTGCAATCAACACATTATTAATTTTTATCTTTTTCACCACATTAAAATAACCTATGCAATTTTAATTTCACATACTGATGTTTATTCCCAATAAACATTTTATCTCAAGTGTCATAATCATCATTGTTACTTATGTCTTCTTTTTTTTCCTTTTTCTTTTTAATTAAAAGTTCTAAGAATTCTTGTTAAATATTGTCATTATCCATAACTTCAATAAACATCATTGTGTTGAATAATTCTCGTATTCCGAATTATTCTTTACATCAAATAATTCTCTAATTCTAAATTTATTCGTTCATGCATAAATTCGATGTGATTTAATGTAATTTGTGACCCCCAAAAAAAAAAAAATTCTCTAATCCTGAATTTATTCGTTCATGCATACATTAATCTCATCACCAACTAGTAGTCAAATAATTCTCTAATCTTGAATTTATTCGTTCATGCATATATTCGATGTGATTTAACGTAACGTGTGACCCCTCCCAAAAAAAGTCACGTCTATTACGTTAATCTCATCACCATCTAATAATTATTTAGCATATATTCTTAGAATACCATGTAACTAGTCAATAAAATAGAGACAAGGTATAATCGTGTTGTTGTGAAGTGGACATAGGGACCCATATTTTTCAACATGTTAAAATGGGCTTTGCCAAGTTTCCAACTGTTGGCTTATAACTTTAACATTCCCTTCAAATTATAATAATTAAAGCCACCCAAAAAAAAAAAAAGCATTAACATTCCCTTAATTTTCAACTGAGTTGACTCAGTTGACCCAACCAACTATTTTGGTTAGAAATGTTGGTCTTTGACTGAGTTCAAACTAAAACAATACCATTTTCAAACCAGTATCAGATTTAGATCTCACTAACCCCTTATTCCACTACAATTCACAATAAAAAAAACTCAATACAAACAAGAATAAGAAAACTAACCTTATGGCGGATAACGAAATCCTCCTCTTGTTCCATAAAAAAAGAGTTAAATTTCTCAATCTCATTGTTCAACAAGTACATGAACTCAGCCTCAGCCTTCTCAAACTCAAGCGATCCATTCATCATCGGAGGAGCGGAAGAAATTAACCTCACAAGCTTTTTCAAATCCTTGTAGGACAGAAACTTGTCGTGCCATCCCGGCAAAGTTTCTTGAACTTGTTGCTTCAATCTCTTCCCAAATTTCATCGAACCCGTTTACAAGTTTTTTCTTTATTCTCTCTCTAAACCCAGAATTGGAAGTGAAAAAGTTGAAAGGAAAAAGCCTAATAAGAATGAAGATTTGTGGGTGTGAGTAGTGAGTGCAGTGAAAATAAGGTGTGGGGAGTTTAAAAGGAAGAGATGGAATATTTAGAGAGCATATGCTTAACGTGATGAAGTGGCGGTTGGAAAAAAGCATAAAAGAGCCGTTAAGGCGAAGAGAATTCGCGGCATATTCGGTTACTATTGGTCGTACTTAGACCAGGCTAGCAAATGATTTTTTTCTATAGAATTAATGTCCCCATTGGGTGGTACCGTAGTAGGAGGGTTAGGTTTTTTATTCTTATTTTTTAGGGGTGTTCGTGTTTGAGGATTGATTTTTTTTAATAATTTTTTAATTTTTTATGAAAAATTATATAAATAAAAGTAGAAATAAACAGATTAATTTTTTAGTCATTTTTTTAAATTTTTTTTGACTATTTTAGAAAGTTTCCAAACACCATTTGAATTTGGATTTTTTTTAGTGATTTTTATAAGGTTGAGATTTTTTTTTTAAAGCGACAATCAATATATTATTCCCTCAATTTTTTGCTAAAATTACTTTAGAAAAAAATCATTTTAAAGGAACTGAATTCGTGTAGACTTGGTCTTGACTAGTTCATTGAATAGATGATTTTTGTGTCACATATATCATATAATTATTGAACAAAAATCTTAAGAGTAATCCCAAGAAGTGGTGAATAATGAAATATTTAGGTAGGTGTTGTTTGGTAACACTTACGTTTTCAGTTTTCTGTTTATATTTACAAAAATTTTAAAAATTCAAATAAAAATTTGTTTGGTAAAATTTTTGATTTATAAATCAGTGGTCTCAGTTTATAAATTTAGGCAAAAAATGAAAATACAAAAAATGTGTTTTCATTTTGAGTTTTCAATTTTTTTTTTTTTTTACCACCCAACACTAGCCACCACCTGCCACTATTTTCCACAACCGTCTTCCGCCACCACCACCCCACCACCTGCGCCACCATCCACCGTCCGCCACTACCATCCATCGCTTGCCACCACCACCCGTCACCTATTTGCCACCACCACTCACCACCCACCTGCCACCACCAGCTACCCCACACCATCCACCACCCACCACCACCACCACCACCGCCACCATCACCCACCCACCACCTACCACCCACCTGCCACTACCACCCAACCACCCACCACCCACCACCCCCCACCACCCACTCGCTACACCTCTATCACCCGCCACCGTCACCCACCCACCCACACCACCACCACCCGCCACCAACTGCCACCACCCCACCATCCGCTACCCACCTGCCGCCACCGCACCCGCCATCGTCACCACACCCCACCACCATCACCACCCCGCCACCCCTATCACCACCCGCCATCTGCCATCCGCCACCCACCTGCCACCACCACCACCACCCGCCACCCGCCGCCACCACCACTACCACCACCCCACCCACCCACCTGCCACCAGCCGCACCACCCACCACAACCCGCCATCCGCCACCCACCTGCCACCACCACCCACCACCACCAGGTACTCACCACCCACCGTCACCACTTTCCACTACCGTCTTCCGCCGCCACTTGCCATTTCTCACTCTTTTTTATATTTTTAAATTTTTTTAAACATTTTGTCAATTACCAAACGCGTTTATAGTTTATGTTTTTTTAAAAACAAACAAAAATAAACAAAAACCAGTTTATAAAATTTTTGTAAATATAAACTGAAAACATAAACGTTTCCAATCACACCCGTAGCGTTTGGTAACGTTTACGTTTTTTGTTTATGTTTACAAAAATTTTATAAACTGATTTTTGTTTATTTTTAGAAAAACATGAATTACAAACGCGTTTGGTTTGAACAAAATATTTTAAAAAATTTAAAAACATAAACTAAAAAATATGTTTATTCAGTCCTAAAATATTTATATTTATATTTATTATTTATGACAATTGGATTACACACATTATAATTAAAAAAATTAATTAAAAAAATAATTAAAAATTTTAATTGGAAAAAAAATTAATTGAAAAAAAATGAAAAAAATTAATTAAAAAAATAATTGAAAAAAAATTTAATTGGGAAAAAAATTATTTGAAAAAAAATATTTGAAAAAAAAATATTTGAAAAAAATATTTGAAAAAAAATGAAAAAAAATTTAATTAAAAAATAATTGAAAAAAAATTCAATTGGGAAAAAAAATTATTGAAAAAAAAAAGATTAATTGAAAAAAAATTAACTGAAAAAAATTATTTGAAAAAAAATGAAAAAAATTTAATTAAAAAAATAATTGAAAAAAATATTATAAAAAACTTAATTGAAAAAAAAATATTAATTGAAAAAAAATTAATTGAAAAAAAAACTTATTTGAAAAAAATTAATTGAAAAAAATATATTTGAAAAGAAATTATTTGAAAAAAAAATAATTGAAAATAAATTATTTGAAAAAAAAATTTAATTGAAGATAAACAAATTGAAAACTGAAAACGTAAACTCAAACAATGAGTTTTCGTTTTTTCCTCAAGTTTATAAACTGAGACAACCATTTATAAACTAAAAAATTATCCTACAAGTTTTTATGCTAATTTTTAAAAATTTTGTAAATATAAATTGAAAACTAAAAACGGAATGGTTACTAAACAATTTATTCATTGAGATTTAAACTTTTGACTTTTTTATACGAGAGTTTTAGCTTCGGCCAACTTGACAACCCAATTGGCTAATGGGAGGGGTATAATTTTATAGTTCGATTTTAATTTTTGATTTTTAAAATAGATAAATCAAACTTCACGATTCAGTTTGTAATTTTATAATTATAAATTCATATACCAAACCGTTGAAATTATATAATATAATTTTTTTAATGTAAATACTAAAATATTTTATTACTATCAAATATATATATAAATTATTTTTTGTATATTAATAGAATTAGTTTCAAATAATTATATAAATAATTTTTTAAATTATATATAATATTTTGTGATCATGAATGTTTATATTGGTGTGTGGATGTTTACTGGTATGTAATGATAAGCATTGGACAGTGGGAAATGGGATTCTGGGGAAGGGATGATTCTGGAATCTACGGAGAATTTGCTGATGGAAAATTAAAAAAATAAAAGTTGAGAGTTTTAATTTTAAAATTTTAAAGAAAATTTTAATAATGTGATAAAGAGTGGGGTTCATATATGATGTGATCCGTGTACTTATATATATATATTTTTTTCTATTACCACATTACTAGAACTCTCTTTAAACCTCCAAAATTGAAATTCCGTATCGTTGTTGAAATTGAAATGACTTGGGTTTTTCAAAGACACCAAATGTGGGAATCTCTTATTTTTTGGGAATTTCTAGTTCTTGGAGATTGAAAGTATGTTCTCTACTCAAACAATGACTTCTTTTTCTTTTTTTTTTCTGTAAATTATACTTACTTTCTTAAAAATTTTAAAAAATATATATATATATATATATATAATCAACTCTATACTTTTTATGTAATTATATTGATCTTCTTTGCAATAAGATAAAACAACTCAAATTAATGTAAATGACGAGTATAGATTAAAATAAATAGAGATAATTATTATACCTTTCAGTAGATAAGACATGATAATATTATTTTTTATTCATGCGACTAATGAATTATTAATAAAAAAAATGATATAATTATTATGCACATTAAAACCTTTGTTTGAAATATGAATTTGGATAGAAATTTTGAAATAAAAAGAAAAAATATGAGTAAAATATGATAACTATATTTTACTCATATTTTTTCTTTTTTCTTTTTAAATTTTTACTCAAATTTATGATTCAAATACAACTTAAGAGAATTTAGCATAATTATATTTAAAATATGAGAACAACTGTATTTTTTTTTTTATAAATTTCAAAAAAAAATTGTTTTAATTTATTTATTATTTAGGGGTGATTTGAGAATTTTTGACATTTTGTCTTTTTATATGTAAAAAATATAAAAGATGGTATAACCCAAAATAAGTTAAAAGTTATTATTAGTTTATTATTATTATTGTTTCCCAAATGCCCCCTTATTAAAAAAACAATGGGCTTCTAGGACATTGGGTGATCAAAAATGATCCGGACCCCTCCAAATGTGACCCCCACGACTTCCTTGGCCTGTGATTGGCTAGATTTTCTTTTTTTCTTTTTTTTTCTCCTCCTCTAATCACCAACTCCCACTTGTGTGTGGGGTGGTAGGGATTGGTGATTGAGGGAGTCTCAATCACTTCTCTTGAGTGATGCTCCACATTCAAATAGAAAAATGCTTGGGACCCCATTTTTTTAGAAACTCTCACAACCCCCTTTGGATCTCAACTAATAATGTATGTGTAGGACGCACTCATGTATGTGTGGGGCCTACACCATCAACGGTTGAAATCCAAAAAGGGTTGTGGGAGTTTCTAAAAAAGGGTCTCAATCATTGTTGCATTCAAATAATGGGCCCCGCTCCTTATTAATGTGGACGTTGATGGCGGCAGGTTCTTGGCGTTTAAGATTTTGGATGACTGAGATCTTTCACTTAGGCGGACCAGTAGAATAATTAAACAAAAAAAAATAATATTTAAATTCTTTTTTTTAATTATTATTATTTAAAGATGCGTTATATATAATCTATCTATCTATTTATAAATTACATAAGGAAAAAAAAATTTCTAATCCAATTTTCATTATTTTTTTATTTTTTTTTCAAAAAAAATCTCAATATTTATTGATTTCTCTCAACCCACAAGCCTTTTTTACTTCTTTCATAGTTACTGCTGCACCCTTTTCAACTTCTCCTATAGACTATGATTAGTGATGAGATTATTAAATTATTTTTATAAAAAATCTAAAAAAAATAATTTGTATATTAAAAAAATATCTAAAACAAATATAAATTTTTATTAAAAAATAACAGGTCGTAATTGTGAAAAACAAAAAAGAGAAAAAAAATTACATTGTAGAAAATAATTTGTTTATTAAAAAAATATCTAAAATAAATATAAATTTTTATTAAAAAATAACAGGTTGCAATTGTTAAAAAAAAAAAAGAGAGAGAGAGAGAGAGAGAGAGAGAGAGAGAGAAAAAAAACTTACACTGTAAAAAATAATTTGTATATTATAAAATATTTAAAATAAATATAAATTCTTATTAAAAAAATAACATGTTGCAATTGTGAGGAAAAAAAAAAAGAAAAAAAAAAATTACACCGTGCATTTTATTAATAATGCTCAAAAAATGTGCTAAGTATTTGTGTAAAAGCTTGACACATATCCACTCTCAAATTATCAAGTAAATATAGATGAAACCAAAGAATTCAGTTTTAATGACAAATATAAATTCTTCTTAAAAAAATAATAGATTACAATTGCAAAAAAAAAAAAAAAAAAAAATTACACTGTACATTTCATTAATAATGCTAAAAAAATGTGCCAAGAATTTGTGTAAAAGCTTGACACGTATCCACTCTCAAATTATCAAGTGAATATAGATGGAATTAAAGAACTCGGCTTTAATGACTAACAAAATAGAAGTCTGACCATTGAAACCTAATAACTATTAATTAATAAAATTCAGCAATTGAAAGGTCTCAAACCACATCTCTTTGTCTTTTCAAATGTTTCTTTTTTTTTATTCATGCATTCATTCTAATATTGATAAAAAAAAAATTGGGCGTGTGGAAGAGTGAAAAACATTAAAATTATACATTGAGTTATGTAATTGTTGTGATGAAAAATGAAAGTTGTCTTCCTCTTCTATGGCGATTTGTCTGGTTATACCTCCAATTAGAACGTCAAGTGTGCTTCTACATCATCATTGAACGTTACTTTCGTTTGTTTTAGATACTTTGTCTCACAATTATTTGTATTTTATGTTATGAAATTTATTACATCTGTACTTGTTAAAGCTATTAGATGGACCTAATGCAAGAAGTGCAAATTATTTAAATGTCATTCTCAGGATCAAAAGTACAAAAAAATACACAAAATATATATGAATGGACAAGATTTTATAAAATTTGTTTGTGAGTCTCACTTCTTGAAAATCCTATAATTCATTTATTTTTTGTATTATATTTTAGGTTTAGTTTTTGTATTTTTTAATATAGTTTTATTTGTTTTCGTTAAAAGTTTATTTTTAAAAATTAATTAGTAAATAAATAAATCATTTTCTATTTCAAACAATTTCATTTTTGTTTTTATTTTTTATTTTTTCTTAAAGTAGTTTTAGTTTTGGGCAATTACTTACCTTTTTTTCTATATATTGTAATTTCGTACATTTTAAGTGTATGATATTTTTACTAATACAATCGGAGATGAACTATGAAAAAAGTATCATGCGAAAATCAAGCAAGAAGAAGAAAAATAAATAAAACAATACGATGAATGTGGAGCAAAGACTAAAGATCAAAACACCCAAAGCAAGAAAGCAAACAAACAAGCAAGTATAATAAAATGTTTAACAATAAACATTTGAAAATTTACAACAAAATTTTATAACTTTCCTTTTTACTAAGAAAATTCTATTTGGTACTAACTAAATAAAATGCTTTTAAAATATTGTTTTTTTTTTTTTTTAAATTTGAAATTAAAACTATAGTAAATCTATGTAAGCATAATTGCCAACCACATTTTTTTACTTAACGTATAATATTTATATTGACTATCTTTTTCAGGTTTATTTTTTTAAATATCAATATAGAAGTAAAAAAATGTCATTATGAATAAATTTTTCTTAATTTAGTTATAAATTTTGCCCGTACATTATTTTTAAATTTTAAATGAAAGCAAACATAAAATAATTGATTGAAGATATGTTACATTTGTTATATTCCTTTTTCTTTGTGCAAAAAAAGAAAACATTTAAAAATTACAATTTGCATATATATAAATAATTGTAAACACGGGTGGAATGGAACACTAGTATATTGTATAAGAAAAATGGGGTTTCTAACCCACAGGCCTTTTGGGATTTCCAATATTCCAATCTTAATTTTCTAATTTTTTGATTTTAAAAAAAATCTCAGCATTTATTGACTTTTCTCAACTCACAAGCCATTTTAACTTCTCCCATACACTATGGTTAGTAATATGATTGTTAAATTATTTTTATAAAATATCTAAAAAAAATTTGTACATTAAAAAAATACCTAAAACAAATATAAATTTTTATTAAAAAATAACATATTGCAGTTGTGAAAAAAAAAATTACACTGTAAAAAATAATTTGTATATTAAAAAAATATATAAAACAAATACACATTCTTATTAAAAAAATAACAGATTACAGTTGCAAAAAAAAAAAAAAAAAAAAGAGAGAAAAAAAATTGCACCATGTATTTCATTAAAATCTAAAAAAAATAATTTCAATATAAATTCTTATTAAAAAATAATAGTTTGCGATTGCAAAAAAAAAAATAATTTACATTGTAAAAAATAATTTGTATATTAAAAAGATATCTAAGACAAATATAAATTCTTATTAAAAAATAACAACTTGTAATTGTGGGGGAAAAAAAAGAGAGAGAGAGAAAAAAAAAATTATACTATGCATTTCATTAATAATATCAAAAAATGTGTCAAGTATTGTATAAAAGTTTGACAAGTGTCCACTCTCAAATTATTAAGTGAATATAGATAAAACCAAAGAATTCAACTTTAATGGCTAACAAATATTAGAAACCCGACCATTGAAACCTAATAACTATTAATTAATAAAATTCAACAATTGAAATATCTCAAACCACATCTCTTTATCCTTTTAAATATTTCCTTTTTTTGGTTCATGCATTCATTCTAATATTGATAGAGAATTTGAGGTGTGGAAGAGTGAGAGACATTAAAATTATATATTGAGTTATGAAATTATTATGATGAAAAATAAATGTTATCTTCCTCTTCTATAACGATTTATCTGGTTATACCTCTAATTAAAACGTCAGGTGTGTTTCTATATTATCATTGAACGTTACTTTCATTTTTTTTAGATATTTTGTCTCACAATTGTTTGTGTTTTGTATTATAAAATTTATTACATTTGTGTTTGTTAAAGCTATTAGATGAACCTAATGTAAAAAGTGCAAACTATTTCAATGTCATTATCGGGATTAGAAATACAAAAAATATATACAAACAGTATATGAATAGACAAGATTTTACAAAATTTGTTTGTGAGTCTCACTTCTTGAAAATCCTATAATTCATTTATTTTTTATATTATATTTTATGTTTAGTTTCTATACCCTTTTTTTATATATAGTTTTCTTTGTTTTGTTTAAAAGTTTATTTTTAAAAATTAATCAATCAATTTCTATTTCAAACAATTTTATTTTTGTTTTTATTTTTTATTTTTTCTTAAAGTAGTTTTAATTTTGGGCAATTACTTACTTTTTGTTTTCTTCTATATATTGTAATTTTGTGCATTTTAAGTGTATGATATTTTCACTAATACACTCAAAGATGCACTATGAAAGTATCATGCGAAGATCAAGTAAGAAGAAGAAAAATAAATAAAATTATATGATAAATGTAGAGCACAGATCAAAACTCCCAAAACATGTAAGCAAACAAACAATCAAGTAGAATTGAATGTTTAACAATAGATATTTGAAAATTTACAAGAAAATTTTATAATTTTCATTGTTTCTAAGAAAATTTTATTCGGTACTAACTAAATAAAATACTTTTAAAATATATTTTTTTAAAATTTTAAATTAAAACTATAGTAAATTTATGTAAGCATAATTGCTAACCATATTTTTTTACTTAATATATAATATTTACATTGATGACCTTTTTTAGGTTTATTTTTTTAAGTATAGAAGTAAAAAAAAGTTCTTAGGAATAAATTTTTCCTTAATTTAGTTATAAATTTTGCTCGTACATTATTTTTAAATTTTGAATAAAAGCAAACATAAAATAATTGATTTAAGATATGCTGCATTTGTTATATTCCTTTTTCTGTGTAAAAAAAAATTAAATCACAATTCACATACATACAAATAATTATAAACACAATCCGTGCATAGCACGAAGGGAACACTAGTATATTATATAAGGAAAATTTGTTCTTAACTCACATGCCTTGTGGGAGCTCCAATATCTCAATCTTAATTTTCTAATTTTTTGATTTTAAAAAAAAAATCTCAGCATTTACCGATTTTCCCAAACTCACAAGTCATTTTGACTTCTCCCATATCTATTATTGCACTATTTTCAACTTCTCATATACAATATAGTTGGTGATGGAATTGTTAAATTATTTTTTATAAAAAATCTTAAAAAAATAATTTGTATATCAAAAAAATATCTAAAATACATATAAATTCTTATTAAAAAATAACAGGTTATAATTGCAAAAAAAAAAATACACTATAAAAAATAATTTGTATATTAAAAAATATCTAAAACAAATATAAATTCTTATTAGAAAATAACAGGTTGTAATTGCAAAAAAAAAATTACACTATTTATTTCATTAAAATCTAAAAAAATAATTTTTATATTAAAAAAATATCTAAAACAAATATAATTTCTTATTAAAAATAACAGGTTGTAATTACAAGAAAAAAAAAAAGAGAGAGAGAAAAAAAATTACATGCATTTTATTAAAATCTTAAAAAAAAAATTATATTAAAAAATATATCTAAAACAAATATAAATTCTTATCGTAAAATAATAAGTTACAATTATAAAAAAAATAATAAAAACATAATATTGTAAAAAATAATTTATACACTAAAAAATATCTAATATTTTTTGTGATCATGAATGTTTATATTGGTGTGTGGGTGTTTACTGGTACGTAATGATAAGCATTGGACGGTGGGAAATGGGATTCTGGAGAAGGGATGATTCCTGGAATCTACTGAGAATCTGCTAAGGAAAATTGAAATGACTTGGGCCTTTCAAAAACACCAAATGTGGGAATATCTGATTTTTTGGGGAATTTCTAGTTCTTGGACATTGAAAGCATGTTCTCTACTCAAACAATGACTTCTTTTTCATTTTTTTCCTGTAAATTATACTTACTTTCTTTAAAATTTAAAAATATATATAATTAGCATTATACTTTTTATGAAATTATACTAATCTTTTTTGTAATAAGATAAAACGACTCAAACTAATATAGTTGACGAGTATAAATTAAAATAAATAGAGATAACTATTATACCTTTTAGTAGATAAAATAAGATAATATTATTTTTTTATTCATACGATTAACGAATTATTAATGAAAAATAATATATTTATTATGTACATTAGAACCTTTCGTTTGAAATATGAATTTGGATAGAAATTTTGAAAGAAAAATAATAATTATGAGTAAAATTTGATAACTATATTTTACTCATATTTTTTCTTTTTTCTTTTTAAATTTTTATTTAAATTTATGATTCAATTCAAATACAACCTAAGAGGATTTAGCATAATTATATTTAAAATATGAGAACAACTGTATTTTTTTTTAAAATTTCAAAAAAAAATTGTTTAATTTATTTATGATTTAGGGGTGATTTGAGAAATTGGTTAACAGTTGATTTTTTGACTTTTTTTATCACTTTATGTGTAAGAAGTAATGATCCAAAATAAATTTAAAGTTAAAAACTAATTATTATTATTTTTTTTTTTTGGGGGGGGTTCCCAAATGCCACCGTATTAAGGTCAAGTTTGGCTAAACTAAAAAAGTGCACTTATTTCATCTTTTTATCTTTTTTGGGTCACATCAATCAACATCTCCTCTCTACTTTTTCTACACATAATACAAAAAAAATCAAAAAATACACTTATTTAGTCTTCCCAAACTTGGCCTAAAAAACGATGGGCTTCTGCGACATTGAGTGATGCTCCACATTCAAATAATGGGCCCCGCTTCTTCTTAATGTGGACATTGATTGGGGCAGGTTCTTGGTGTTTAAAGATGTTGGATGACCGAGATTAGTAGAATAATTAAACAAGAAAAATAATATTTTTAAATACTATTTTTTTAAAAATTATTATTATTCAAAGATGCGTTATAACCTATCTATCTATATATTATATAAGAAAAATAGAGTTTCGAACCCACAAGCCTTATAAAAGCTCTAATATCTCAATCTTGATTTTTTAATTTTTTTATTTTTAAAAAAAATCTCAACATTTATTGATTTCTCCTAACCCATAAGCCTTTTTAACTTCTCTCATAGCTACTACTGCACAATTTCAACTTCTCCTATAGATTATGGTTAGTGATAGGATTGTTATATTATTTTTATAAAAAAAAATCTAAAGCAATAATTTGTATATTAAAAAAATATCTAAAACAAATATAAATTCTTCTTAAATAATAACTGGTTGTAATTACAAAAAAAAAATTACAGGAAAAAAAAATAATTTATATATTAAAAAAATATTTAAAACAAATAAAAATTCTTATTAAAAAATAACGGGCTACAATTGTGAAAAAAAAAGAGAAAAAAAATAAACAATTCATTAAACTCTAAAAAAAATAATTTGTAATTTAAAAAAATATCTAAAACAAATATAATTTCTTATTAAAAAATATCTAAAAATGTTGCAATTGCAAAAAAAAAAAAAGAGAAAAAAATTGCACTACGCATTTCATTAAAAAAAATTAAAAAAAATCTATATTAAAAAAAAATCTAAAACAAATATAAATTCTTATTAAAAAATATCAGGTTGCAATTGCGAAAAAAAAATAAAAATTTCATTGTAAAAAATAATTCATATATTAAAAAATATCTAAAACAAATCTAAATTCTTATTAAAAAAATAACAGGTTGCAATTGTAAAAAAAAATAAAAAATTACACTGTGCATTTTATTAATAATACTCAAAAAATGTGCCAAGTATTTGTATAAATGTTTGACACATGTCCACTATCAAATTATCAAGTGAATATAGATGAAACTAAAGAATTCAGCTTTAATGGCTAACAAATATTAGAAACCCAACCATTAAAGCCTAATAACTATTAATTAATAAAATTCAGCAATTGAAAAGGTCTTAAACCGCATCTTTCATCTTTTCAAATGTTCTTTTTTTAATTCATCCATTCATTCTAATATTGATAGAGAATTTGACGTGTAAAAGAATGAAAGACATTAAAATTATATATTGAGTTATGTAATTGTTGTGATGAAAAATAAAGGTTGTCTTTCTCTTTTATGACAATTTATCTAGTTATACCTCCAATTAAAACGTCAAGTGTGTTTCTACCTCATCATTGAACGTTACTTTCATTTTTTTTAAATACTTTGTCACACAATTATTTGTATTTTGTATCATGAAATTTATTACATTTGTATTTGCTAAAACTATTAGATGGACCTAATACAAGAAGTGTAAACTATTTCACTGTCATTCTCAGGATTAAAAGTACAAAAAAATATACACAAAAAGTATATGAATAGATAAAATTTTACAAAATTTGTTTGTGAGCCTCACTTTTTGAAAATCCTATAATTCATTTATTTTTTGTATTATATTTTATGTTTGGATTCTATACTTTTTTTTTATATAGTTTTCTTTGTTTTTTTTAAAAGTTTATTTTTAAAAATTAATCAACAAATAAATAAATCATTTTTCATTTCAAACAATTTCATTTTTGTTTTTATTTTTTTATTTTTTCTTAAAGTAGTTTTAGTTTTGGGCAATTATTTTTTTTCGACATATTATAATTTTGTGCATTTTAAATGTATAATATTTTCACTAATACACTCGGAGATGTAGTACGAAATAAGTATCATGCAAAAATCAAGTAAAAAGAAGAAAAATAAATAAAATAATACGATGAATATGAGTAAAGATTAAATATCAAAACTCCCAAAGCAAACAACAAGTAAATAGAATATAATGTTTAACAATAAACATTTGAAAATTTGCATTTAAGAAAATTCTATTTGGTAATAACTAAACAAAATGCTTTTAAAATATTTTTTTTTTTTTGGGGGGGGGGGGGGGAATTGATCAATAAGTCCCATATTTTAGACTTGTAATCTATATAGTTCTATATTTTTTCTTGTGATTTATTTAGTCATTTTGGATGTGTAATGACTCGTTTGCCCGCCACATTGGAGTGTTACATTTAGAAAAAGTTCACTAAAGAATTTTTTAGTGTCGCATCATACCCGCCACGTTAAAGTGTCACATTTGGAAAAAGTATATTAAAGAGTTTTTAATTTTTTTAAAGTATCGCATCATACCTACCACATTGGAGTGTCACATGTCACGTTTAGAAAAATTACAATAAAGAGTTTTTAATTTTTTTTTAGAATATCACATCATACCCACTACGTTGTCACGTTTGAGAAAAGTATACTAAGGAGTTTTTATTTTTATTTTTTGAAGTATCACATCATACCTGTCACGTTGTCACGTTTGAGAAAAGTACACTAATGAGTTTTTATTTTTTTTAAAGTATCACATCATACTCACCACATTGTCACGTTTGAGAAAAGTACACTAAGGACTTTTTATTTTTTTGGAGTAAAAGTTTTGGAGTGTCACATCATACCGCTATATTGTCACATTTAGGAGTTTTTATTTTTTTTAGAGTGTCATTCATACCCGCCATGTTGTCACATTTGAGAAAAGTACACTACGGAGTTTTTTTTTTTTTTGAAGTGTCACATCATACCCGCCACGTTGTTACATTTGGAAAAAGTACACCAAAGAGTTTTATTTTTTTTGGAATAAAAGTTTTGGAGTGTCACATCATACCCGCTACGTTGTCATCTTTAGGAAAAGTACACTAAGAAGTATCGTTGAAGTGTCATATTTATACATGTCATATTGGAGTGTCACATTGGAGTATCACATCATATATGTAACATTAATAAAAAAAGAGATAGCTGTCCACCAAAACACTACCAAAATCAAAAATAGGACCACACAGAAAGAAATTCTCCACTAATAGGACTTAATGGATCAATAGAAAAAATTTAGGACTAATTGGAGTACTTATTTGTGAGATGGGATTTATTCGTAAATATCTCTTCTATCTTTTTTTTTTAAATTTGAAATTAAAACTATAGTAATTTTATGTAAGCATAATTGCTAATCACATTTTTTTACTTAATGTATAATATTTGTATTGACTACCTTTTTAAGGTTTATTTTTTTAAGCATTTATATAGAAGTAAAAAAATGTAGTTAGGAACAGATTTTTTCTTAATTTAGTTATAAATTTTGCCCATACATTATTTTGAAATTTTGAATAAAAGCAAATATAAAATAATTGACTGAAATTATGCTGCATTTGTTATCCTTTTTCTGTGTACAAAAAAATAAAAATAAAAATAAAATCACAATTCACATATATACAAATAATTATAAATACAACTCGTACATAACACGAGTGAAACACTAGTTATGAAATATTTAAAAAAGGACTCCCTATACTAGACTAATGTAATTGAAATAAGGCACCCAGCCTATAAATCTAAATTTAATTTTTTTTACTGAAAAGTTCACGTGCTAAATAATTTTGTTTATAAGGGTATGATTTTATGAAATGACCAAATTATCCATATATATACTCTATCAATTTCATGGACCTATACTGAAATGAGAGAGACCTAATCAGCTTGTTTGGTTTCTATTTTCAAAATTCACTTTTCAGAAAATAAATTTTTTTTATTTTCTGTATTTTTTTTTTGTTTTCACTAATTTTTTTAATATTCTAAGCATTTTTTTTAATTTTTAAATACACCTAACATAAATATACTTAAAAAGTATAATATTTGTGAAAAAAATATTTAGAAAATTGACTAAATACCAACAAAAAAAAAATACGAGAATTCAGTATATTTTTTGTATTCTTATTTATTTATTAATTTTTTAAAATATTTTTTTACAAATATTTTACGTTTTAAATACATCTAAGTAAAGTTCATCTAAAAAAATATAAAAAAAAGCTAGTTAAAATTTAAAAAATATTCACTAAAAATAAAAAATATGAAAAATAAAAAAATAAAAAAAATAAGTTAAAAGTTCAAAAATATTCACTAAAAAAAATATTAAAAATAGAAAATTCAATTTGCAGAAAATTGAATTTAGAAAACTGAAACTAACCCTACGGAATTGTGTTTCCTCTCTCTCTCTCCAAAACCATCGCACCAATTTCACTGTCACCGAAGCCTTTCCCCTTCATCGTTTGCCACTGCCATTGTTTCCTTCAATGCTGAAGCCCTCTTTCTTCTTCAATTAAGATACGTGTGTTGTTACCTAAACCCTAATCGTGTCGTCACCGCCGAAACCCTCATCTTCCGTTGTCCACCGCCACCAAAGCCTTTCTATGACATCAATGGTTCCAATGAAAATGAAGTAGGTGATGAAGAGGAAGAGAATGGGGATGAGTATAAGAGAGAGGGCTGTTTTTTCGATCATCTTCAGTTCCTCTCTCTAGAAAGCTCTGGGTTTCTCTCTCTATATGTATGTATGTGCATGTTTATGTGTGTAGTGAACTGTTTAGATCTGAAAACCCTAGATCGACAGAGAGAGAGAGAGAGAGAGAGATAACAGTGGAGATGTGGTCACGGCGGTCGAGCACGACAGAGGTCTAAACCTCGTCACCTATAAATCGTTGTTCCTAAACATTACGATATCAACCTCAAATCGAACCTTGTCAGCTGTAAGTTCACCAGTGCCGTTGAAATCACTGTAAACGTCGTCTCCCATACTAAGCTCATCACCCTTAATGCCATCGATCTCTTTGTTAACCGAAACTCCCTGCCCCTTCACAGATCCTAGTGGTTCCAAGGTGTCGTTTCATCTTTATTTTTATAGTTGCTGCCGATATGAATCAAAAGTCATAAGAGTTAGGCTCAATTCAGATATGTATGTTGAAGCTGATTTGGTTGACATGCATGCGAAATGTAGTTTGATTGATGATGGTCGTAAGGTGTTTGATAGAATGTCTAAGAGGGACTTGGTTTATTGGACAACAATGATCATGGTGTATGAGCAGGTTGAGCGAGCAAATGACGCGTTGATTTTGTTGGACAAGAGATTTGAATATGTTGTTATTGGTTTGTAATAGATATCAGAGGTTTTGAGGGTTGAATTTGTTATATAAATTGTATACTTAAATAAAACAAATAGATTCATGATTAACAATTTAGATTTCACAATAAGAAACATGCTGGACAAATTACAAGTAGATGGGACAAAATTACAAAATAAAATACAATGGTAAAAGGAAGCAAATCAAAGCTTGTACTAGACAGTCTCCTTGAAACAGATTTGCCACCTTACTGGTTGGGTGTTGGAGGTTGTTCGACGTCTGTCTCCCAATATACGACGGTTGGACCAGCTACAGCAGGGCACCTACTGAGTAGCTTCAGTGAACAGAACTAAGGCAGAGCACTCTCTTACAGTAGGAAGAAAAAAAAACTGGAATTTTGGAAGAACACAACGATAGCAAAATTTCTGGTGGTAAAAATTTAAGGAGAGGCCTTCTTTTATACACATGAAGGGAGAGAGGAAAAGGCTCCTGCCATCAAGGCCCATCACCAACGCAGAAATAAATTTTGTATTAACCTGCAAAACTAATAGATTAATCCATTATGAATGTAAAGGGGTTACACATTTTATATACACACATGTGTATTGTATGTATATTCCTGAAGCCCACAGATCTGGCTGGGTCCAAACAGATTAAGATGGGTGGGCCAAGCCCAACCTTCACACTCAATCCAGTTTAGCAAGCCCTAAGCCCAAGCCCAAGTCCCAAGATCCACAATCCACGATCCATGACCCATGGACCACGAACCTGGACTTGGACCCCAACCGATCCGGTTCAGGCGAGTGGGCTACAATTTTTGCATAACCAACTTGGATCATAGTCTTAGCCCAAGTCCATCCTTGAAGTATCCATAACTGTCTTCCTTCGAAAAATTTGGATGCCTCAAAGGGCTCACACCCTTAGGCAAAAATTGGGATTTCAATACTCATCAATGCTTTCCTCTACAATCAATGTGGCATAGAAGGTTTTACACCTTTCCCAACATCTCTTTCATGAGGCCAACTTAATGAGTCTATTTCTCATTCAAATCTTAATGGTTTTTGGTCATTCTTTTTGTGGTGTAAAGATTTCACTACAAAGAATCTAAACCCACTTTAATTCATCTCACTTGAGGATTGGCACCCACTTTAATATTACATTAAAGTCACCACAAAACCATACTTCTTAACAATCCCCACATGAATAAAAATTGATTGAATAACAACAAACAGACAACGCGTAACAACAAAGACTCAGAGAGAGAGAGTGCATCGGAAAAGGTAGCTTTTGGTTTTGAACCATTTCTAGTGAATTCTATCAGATTTAATAGCTGCTCAGTGAACACGAAGTCTTGAACTATGCCACCGTTTATGTAAGCCAAGACAACAGACCTCACGTAGGTATTACTCCAACCATCGTTTTGTTCTCACTGTTGTGTCCGATTTGGCCTTGGAACACTAGCATGGTTCAATGAGTGGTTTAAAGAATTCGACCTTGTCAATTCTTATAGAAGCGGCCCCACTTCACACTCATATGAGTGACTCTACTTGAGTATCCTACTATACTCAACTCAACAACTTAACACTCTAGAGTCATTAAAAGCTCAGCTTAACCTCTACACTTGTAGGTATCATTGATAAAGGAATGGCTGGAGGTTTACCCTCCTCAGTGACATACCATCATTACACATAATTAGGTTGTCCCATTGAACCTAGATCTTGGGATCTCCAGTCAACTAGGTTGGGTTTCCATTCCGGTAACACCTTACACTAAAGGCTTTAAACCTATTCCTTCTGATGACTTCTCTAGTAACAATCGAGTTAACCCTTTAGTTAGCGGATCTGCAATGTTGTCCTTAGACTTCACATAGTCTAAAGTGACAACTCCTTTATAGAGTAGTTGTCGTATGAAATTATGTCTACGACGAATATGTCTAGACTTTCCATTATACATGTTACTCTGTGCCCGTTTAATAGCAGATTGGTTGTCATATTAAATACAAATGGCTGGCACGGGTTTCGACCAACGTGGAATATCTTCAACGAATTGGCGAAGCGATTCTGCCTCTTCTATTGCTTTATCCAATGCTATAAACTCCGATTCCATTATTGATCGTGAGATACAAGTCTGCTTGGAAGATTTCCAAGACACGGCTGCCCCTCCAAGGGTGAACACATAACCACTAGTGGATTTCGAATCCCTAACATCAAATATCCAATTTGCATCGCTATAGCCTTCTATTATTGCTAGATATCTGGTGTAATGCAGTCCATAATCCCGGGTGAAATGGAGATACCTTAACACCTGAACGATACCCTTCTAGTGAGTGGCGTCGGGATTGCTTGTGTATCTACTAGGCCTGCTAATAAAGTAGGCTATATCCCGCCTTGTACAACTCATCAAATATATCAAACTCCCAATGACCAGAGAATATTCTAGCTGAGAGACACTCTCACCATTATTCTTAGTCAAGTGTAGATTCAAGTTTGCCGGTGTCCTCGACACACTTGTATCTGATTTACCAAATTTATTAAGTATTTTCTCAATATAGTGAGATTGAGAAAGTACAATACCATCAGATGTTCTGGTACTCTTAACACCTAAAATTACATCTACAAGGCCCATATCTTTCATGTCAAACTTAGAGTTTAACAATCTCTTGGTAGTTCTTATCATCTCATCATTACTACTAACAACGAGTACGTTATCAACGTATAAACACAGAATGACATAACCTCTGTCAGTGTGTAGACACTCCATTTTGATCGCCTGCAAGACTTAGGCGCTTAGTTCGATACACTCGATGATGAAAGTTGAATTGTGTTCTATAAATTCACAGCGATTCGGATTCAGTCAGGCTCCCGAAATAACCTCAAATCTTTAACATTTACCTTGTTTGAACCTTTGAGTCTCTTTTTTGGACCTTTTACCACCCTAAGTTGAGTTTGAACCAAAAAAAATAAGGGAGGGCATCAAGGCCCGGCCATACATTAGTGATGGCCGGCCGTGGCTATGAATGGCCGGCCGGGCCTTGGTGGCGAGAAACACTATTTTGAGCTAGAGGCCGCCAGCTGTCCATTTTTGAAGATATTTATCACTTTTTGAGCTCAAATTCTATAAAAAAAAATGAGGTCCAACCTCTGTTTTGGGAGTTGAATAAAATTTAGAAAGCCTATATACACCTTAGGAGCTCCTCCCTCCTTCTTCCATTGCAAGTAACCTTTGAGCTAACTTAGCTTCCTTGTATCATCTCCATACGCTATACACAACCTTGTCTCACCATCTTAGGACCTTGGTTGATCTTTGAGAAGCATAATTCAAGCTTGAGAGTGGGTTGAGACTAAGTTTGGATCACAAACAAAAAAAAGCTTACCCCTTGATAGGTATAAGCTTGTTATCTTCTCTCTTGCTTTCATTTATTTCATTTGCTACATAATTCTTATTGTTTTGTATTGTGTTGATCCTATTTGAAGTGTTTAAGTTTGAGTTTGAAGAGCAACCAAAAGGGTAGAGAGAGTTTTCTCTTTCTACACCTTTACTTATAGCTCAAACCCTTATTTTTCCACTCTTTTTCTTTGATATCTACACTGATTTTCAAAGTTTAAAAAGGCTAAAAAAAACATGCTTTGAGTTTGCAAAAGTGGAGGGGTTAGCCACCTCTCCTTGTTCTTGCTTACTAGCCTTGTTCCTCTCTTTGTTGTCTAACTTTTTAGGCTCTTTTCATTAACTTTGAACCTCTGTTTTTCATCTAATAAGGGCTGTTTGAGGGCTGTCCTAAGTTGTTTAATTAGTTTGAGCTTTGGTTAGTTCCTTTGTTGTCCCATAAGTTTGCATACATAACATGTTATATATTGTTCTAAGCTTTTCTTCAATTTATTTCCATGTCTAAAAGTCTAATTTTAACAATCAATCCACCATCCATCTCTTTCATTCTTGAGAATGATTTCAACCGATTGAGGTTGCTCAAAACATGTAAGAGAGACCCCTACCTAATGGCTTAATATTTTCAGAGATTCATTGTCAACGGTGTAGTCTCTTCCTCATGCTTTAGAAAAACCTCTCGTTTGACATTACTTCTTGTTTAGAGGACTTAAACATCACCATGGACAAATGGACTAAAGAATGGCAAGGCTTCATAAAATTGGCTTAAAACTTGGAACAACCCATATAAAGAAAATTGTTAGAATCGCTTGAACTTGGCCGAACGTTATGCCAAGTTCCTTGTGTCAAGAGTCGTCACATGCTAATTCATAGCATTTTGATGATTCTTGAAGTGTTGCAACCTCCCTCTTTGAGATCACTCTATGACAAGAGGGAGGGGTGGTCTTATTCATTGCATTCATTAACCTTTTGTCTAAACTTGTATCCGGAATCATCAAGTAATCAACTTGCTCATTGATGGTTTTGCGACCAACTTCATCATTCTCTCAACCCTCTCCATGACAGAGAAGAAAAGATGGGACAAACAAAGCTTGAGAACAATCTGTCTGCACTGGTTCACCTCAGAACACAAAAACAGAGTTGTGCACCAAATTGAGGCACGACCGGCCATCTGTAGACCCGGCTAGCCATCACTGATGCACAGCCGACCTTGTGTGTGTGGCCAGCAGTGCAGTTTTGTAGAAAACAGAGGCAGTGGCTGAAGGTGAAACAGAGTTGGCTTAGATAGACAGAGGAGCTCTCAAGCGCTGTGCATGCAACCCTCATCCATATTCACTTACACCTTTGTTGAATACGATTAAGTGTTTCATTAGTGTTATAATTATCATAGTTGTAAATTAATCTTATTGGAATTAGTATTATCGTAGCCATTAGCTTAGTTAATTGGTATAACTAGTTAAATTGTTGTAATAAAATAGTAAATAGCTTAGTTAAGTTAATTATTATTCATTCGCCCAGTTTTGTAACAGTTAGTTAATTCGGACTTTCGGACATTGATTCGCACCCTCTTGCGTGAGGGATCAAATGTTGTAATAATGTGTATGTCTTCCAACCCCACATCTTCTTTTTATTTAATCGCTTATGATGGTTAGTTTAGAACATCACGTTTCATTAGCATTCTCATGCTTTGTATCCATTTGTCTTGCATACATCCAAGGTTCAGCTCATCATACTAACCAAATGTTTAAATTCATTGCTTGAATATGTGATTTAACACATGTCTTGAATGAAATCATATACCATGCTCATAGCCGAGTCTTGCATAAATAATGTGTGTGTTGCATTAGTCATATTACATTAATTAGGAACATGCATATTTTCTAATTATTTTGCTTTGTTTTGGCTTGGAGTACTAGGTGAGCTTTTTATTGTTTTAGCATCTTGCATCAAGTGTTTGTGTTGCCATGTCCAAAGCATGAATTCCATGAGGCTAATTGCTTAAGTGATATAACTGTTTGAATGCCTGTGGATGAAGGCTAATTGCTTGAGTTGGGGTAGTTTGATCAATGTTCCATTTTAGCCCACTTTTTCAAGTGGCAAAATTCACAAAACAATTTTAAAACAAAACATAAGATCAAATGTTTCAAATCTTGCAAAACTAGTCTATACCTTGTGTGCGCATCACATAGTAATATAGCTAATAAATCGGAACAAGAGCATATAATGTAAATAAGAAACGCATCATGATTAGTAGAGGTCGATCTTTGATCGGGCGAGGGGGTGCTCAATTCATGACCTTCTCCTCTCGTACTTAAGTTCCCGAGTCGAGATACTTTGGTGATGATGGACTAATGACTTTTGGCACGAGTCTCGAGTTTCCTAAATTTTTCAAAAATATTTAGGTGGCGACTCTGTAATCTGGCAAAGCAGTCCATTTTTGGCATTTCATTCAAACATCGATTTTTCAAAAAGAATTGCCGTATTTGGACTCTTTTTGTGTTTTCACTGTTTCACATTGCATTTGTGAAATCAGATTCAGAACCACAAGTGGAGTCCGAACTGTAGGGCTATTCGCCATCTGAAAAGGAGCACGGAAAGTCGAGCTATACAGTGTTTTTGACATATACGCATTTGTCACACTCATTGATTTTGAACCCATTTGACAACATAACGTTGTCAAACTTCTTATGCCATTGTTTAGGAGCTTACTTCAAACCATATAATGATTTGATAGACTTACAGCCTTTCTTATTTTGTCTTGGAGTTAAAAACCCCTCGGGTTGCTCCATGTGGATTTCTTCTTTTAAATCTCTGTGGGGGCCGAATAATTGGAAGAGTCGGGAGACGCATACCCCAGAAACTGGATACTACTCGGCTGCATATTGCGTAACTAGGGTGCCGAATACGTTAACGAGCCAAATAGACGAGGGTCAGTAGATCCGAATGAATGTAAGGTGAATAAGATAAAAGTAGGCTCAGGCCCCGAGGCCCAAGAAGTGAGTATAAATAGAAGAACCGCAAATCCAGAAAGGTATGTAAGAATTATTTCACTTAGCTTAAAGAGAAAGTTATCTTGAGTGTCTGAACTAACTTGTCCGTCGGAGTGCTAATCCCGGCACCCCCGACCGGAGTTTTCCTCTTTTCAGGTGACTACCTGAGGATCACTAGCGCCTCCCAGGATCTGAAGAGTATTTCTAAACCACTTCTCCACAATTGGCGCCGTCTGTGGGAATACTCAAATACATCCATGGCAAGCGTGACTGAAGATCCTCCGGTAACCATTGACGAGACCGCACAGGGAGATGACCTCACTCCAGCAAATATGCTCGGGAAAGAAACCATCGCTACAAGACGCGCCTTGAACTTTGATTCACCAACGACTTCAGCGCAAGAGACAATGCCGGCGATCATGGAACAAGCAAAGCAGAATGAACAGAGGCTGGAGAACATGATCGCTGAAAATGAGCGTCTCCGTCAAGATTTGGCCCTCGAAGTCGCGAAATCGAGAGAAGCCATGCGCCTAGATCCCGAACGACCTCTGAGGGCCGGTGGACAACGACCTCGAGCCCGGCCCAAGGACACTAACAGCGACTCCAACTCATTATCCACGGAGCTCACCAAGAAGGGACGATCCGAAACTTCCAGCTCTTCCGAAAGGAGCCTCCGTACAAGGAACAAGCGTAGGAGGAGCAGCTCAGACGAAGACGACCAGCACGATCCTTTTGTTCGATGGATTGCAAGGGCAGCCTTGCCCAAGAAGTTCAAAGCTCCGTCATTCACTCTTTACGATGGAAAATCAGACCCCACTAATCATATCCGTCATTACAAACAGGCCATGACTTTGCATGCAGACAACGAAGCCCTCATGTGCCGAATATTCCCCAGCAGCCTGGGCCCATTATGTGATACCCCTGTCCCGTAATATGTTAATCGGTCCTTGATGTGAGTATGATTATGTGTTTAATATGATTTTGTGTGCCATTATATGAAAATATGTGATTTTGAAATTCTATCTGTTTGAATAATCTGCTTTGGGAATTAAATTGAGGGCCCTATCGGCCACAGAACCCGAAATTGATTACGCCATTGTGATTGGCATAATTTTTAGAGCCTACGGTGGAATTTAATTAGAAATTGATTCTGGTCATATTAAACTGATTAAATTGATGAATTAGAGCCCAACTACTTTATTATTTTAATGTTGGCCTTAGTGGATTTTGTTGTCAAGGCTTTAAACACTCAATCTCTCTCTCCCTAGCCTCATTTTGACTGATGATAAACTCAAAGAAGAGAGGAGCGGGTCGGTTGGAAGAAGAGAGAGTAGGAGATTGAGGGTTTGGCTTAAAGCTTGGAAATTTTGGAGATTTAGCTCAAGAATTGACTAGAGCTTAAAAGATCAAAACTTCTAGGTGAGTAATTCTTGAATTATAGTTTGTAATTTTGTGTGTTCAAGCTAATTTGGTGATCAAGAGTAAGATTGAAATGGAATTGGGTTGGTTTTGTTGAATTGAAGCTTAATATGTGTATGCATGTAAGGAAGTACCTTGAATTTGCATGTTTGAGCATGAAGATGTATAATCCATGTGCAATTTAAATTGGAGCTTATGTTTTGATCACCATTTATGTTATCTAAGTTGAGATTGTGGCTAATTCATCACATGCATGTACAAATTATATGAATGGGAGCTTGAATGCATGAATTTGTATATTGTAAATGAGTTTGATGGGAGATTGGGGCATGCATGTGCTTTATTTGTGAAATTAAGCCTCATAATGTTATAATCTTGCATTGGTGCCATGTTAGTATGATTATATTTGAGATTTGGACCATTGCATGCAAGTAAGGTAGCTGGAAAATCGAATTGGAGCTCAAGAACACAACCTGGAATTTCTGGAATTTTGACTCCCGCTCGAGCGGGGGAAGTGTCGCTCGAGCGGAGAATTCGAGCTCCCAGCATTTTGGCAGACATGGCTCCCGCTCGAGCGGGGGAGTTGACGCTCGAGCGGGGAGCTATGTAGACAGGCAGTCCGCTCGAGCGGCAGAGTTCACGCTCGAGCGGGGATTTGAGGTAACCAGCACTTTTGTAGGCTTAAGGGTCCGCTCGAGCAGGGAAGTCCACGCTCGAGCGGGGACCTTGTTTCCTGAAATTCTGAAAATGCATTCTGTGTTGTATTTTCCGTTCTCTTTCACTTATAAGCACTCTTAGGCATATGCTAAGCATTGTAAATGAGTTAATGAGATAAGAATAAAGCCTAAAGAGCAATATGTGAATTAAAGAACGGATTGAATTGTCAGTGATCCTTTTGTGTTCATGAAATATGTAGGGTCAACCTCCAGGGAAAATCCACAAGCCAATCACTGTGAGTAGTATCGATATTTTGAAGTTTGTCAATTGTCCAATTGCTTATTCCCTTATAATTTTGCTAGTTTGAATTATGGACAAACGATTGATAAATGATTGGGCCAAAGGCCGATTGACATAAATGAATGGGCCGAAGGCCGATTGATGAATGATTGGGCCGAAGGCCGATTGATAAATGATTGGGCCAAAGGCCGATTGATAAATGATTGGGCCGAAGGCCGATTGACATAAATGATTGGGCCGAAGGCCGATTGATGAATGATTGGGCCGAAGGCCGATTGATAAATGATTGGGCTGAAGGCCGATTGACATGAATGAATGGGCCAGAGGCCGTTTTGACACGAATGAAAGTTTGAAAGGCCTAAAGGCCAGTTTGATATAGATGATAGTCTGATAAGAATGATAAGTCTAAAATGAATAATAGTCTGTCACGAATGGAAGGTAAATGGGCCAAGGGCCAGTATGTTTAGAACCATAGTTACTTGACTTAAATTGTGTATGTATATGATAAATGGAAATATGATATAAAGTGGGCCCAAGGCCGTTTGAAGCATGTTGTTCTACATATTGTTTGTATATCTTCTTTATCTGATATTATTCACTGGGCTTTCGCTCACACTCATTCATGTGTTTGTAGGTGAGCCAAGAGAGGTCCAAAACCAGCCCCAGTGATATTGTGAGAAACAGTCAGAGTTTTTGAAGAGTCAGCCCTTGCGTCTCACGCACGAGGCACGTCTTCGCCATTTCGTTATGTATTTATATTTTGTCAGGTTGGCGGAGTCTTTGAATGTGTCTGTATATAGTTTTGTTTGGATGACTTAGATTCGAGTGATCCGGTTTGTACAGAATTTTATGTTATTCCATTTTCTGATGTGAGTTATTAACATAGGTATGTAATGATGTGCATATAAGCACGGCCCTATGGACAAAGTTTCAAATTGCTTCCGTTTGGCCCCCATGAACTCTGTTAAAATACGTTTGGTTTGGTTTGAGGCCGTAGGTAATCCCATGATTACTGGCCGATTATGTCCTTAACCCACGGGGGCGGGTTCGGGTCATGACACATTAGCTGTCAGGTGGTATTATAAGCTGGAGCCGGCCTCCATCAGAAGCTTTCATCAATTACAGAAATCCTTCAGGGCCAGGTTCATAACCAACGAGGTACAGCCGAAATAGGCCGACTCTCTCTGGGCCATGCAAATTCAGTCAGGAGAAACGCTCAGAGCATACTCGGCGCGATTTGGGAGTGTTTCAACCTCGTCGACGACGCTTGTAACGACTCCATGGCCATCACCACCTTGAAAATGGGACTACACCCAGATAGTCCCCTTCGCAGTTCTCTCACCAGAAGACCCCCCAAAACGGTCTGGGCGTTGATGAAGAAAGTTGAGGAGTATTGCAAAGTGGAAGACGATGCCTTAAGAATAAAGGCCAGCCAAATGTCCAACAAAACGGCCCCCCCTGAAATTGCCCAACCAATAAGTTCCGTGCCACCTCCTAGCCCAGAGCCTCGGCAGCGCACTAAACGTGATAAACGGCGGGATACTCGCCGGTCAAGCGATCAATGTCCCCACCGGACGAATGAACAACTGCAAGTCGACAGCAGACGTTTGAGACGTGCCGACAAAAAGTACACAGAGTTGTCAGAACCAATCGCTGCAGTAATGACCAAAGTCCAACACCATCCATTCTTCAAATGGCCGTCAAAGATGGTGGGGCCGCCTGATACGCGACGAAGGGACCGGCGGTGCGAATATCACAAAGATCACGGCCACGAAACAGAGAGTTGCTACGCATTAAAAGATCACCTGGAAGAACTGGTGCAAGACGGCCGACTGCAGCAGTATGTTAAACAGGGAAAGCCAACCAAGGCACTAGCCTTGAGGCAGGACTCTCCTCCGCTTGGCGTGATCCATGTAATTTACAGCCTGCCAGCACCCCCAGCCGTGCACACAATTCAATCGCATCCAATCCTCCAGGGGCAACGTATTCCGACTGACTGGCCCAAAGAAGCTCCGACAATTGCTTTCAATGACTCCGACCTCAGTGGCGCGACAGCTTCCCACATTGATCCATTGGTCATTAGATTACGCATAAACCGGTTCATCATTGAACGAATTCTCATAGACCCAGGGAGTACCTCGGAGGTTATGTATTACCAAACTTTAATCAAACTTGGCCTCAACGAGTCAGATCTGTGTCCGGCGCCGCATCCATTGTTCGGCTTTAATATGAATCCCGAATACCCGATAGGGAAGATCGTACTACCTGTCCGAGCGGGCTCCAGAACGGTCGAAATAGAATTCTTGGTTGTAAAGCTCCCTTCCCCGTATAATGTCATCATGGGGCGAACCTGGATACATATTATGAAGGCCGTTCCAAGCACTTATCATCAGCTCGTGCGCTTCCCAACAGCTCGTGGCATCGAAGAGATCCGTGGCTCTCCCCAATCGGCATAAGCAGTGATTTCAAGAAAATCATATCACTGACCCGACCTGTGGGCTTTGATACCTGTATATATATTTCACTTCTGCAATGCAAATAATCTTTCTTTGATGTTCATCTCATCTCACAAACCACATTATGCCGATTAAGACTCCGGATTCGGAACGCCCTTCGTGGATATCACGATTGGCCACATTAAGTCTCCGGATTCGGAGCCCCCTTTGGTGCATGACACCTTAGGGCCGATTAAGTCTCCGCATTCGGAGCCCCCTTTGGTGCATGACACCTTAGGGCCGATTAAGTCTCCGCACTCGGAGCCCCCTTTGGTGCATGACACCTCAGGGCCGATTAAGTCTCCGCATTCGGAGCCCCCTTTGGTGCATGACACCTTAGGGCCGATTAAGTCTCCGCATTCGGAGCCCCCTTTGGTGCATGACACCTTAGGGCCGATTAAGACTCCGCATTCGGAGCGCCCTTCGTGGATATCACGATTGGCCACATTAAGTCTCCGAATTCGAAGCCCCCTTCGGTGCATGACACCTTAGGGCCGATTAAGTCTCTCGATTCGGAGCCCCCTTTGGTGCATGACACCTCAGGGCCGATTAAGTCTCCGCATTCGGAGCCCCCTTTGGTGCATGACACCTTAGGGCCGATTAAGTCTCCGGATTCGGAGCCCCCTTTGGTGCATGACACCTCAGGGCCGATTAAGTCTCCGCATTCGGAGCCCCCTTTGGTGCATGACACCTTAGGGCCGATTAAGACTCCAGATTCGGAGCGTCCTTCGTGG
The DNA here is from genome assembly GCA_030407325.1 of Camellia japonica. NCBI lineage: Eukaryota > Viridiplantae > Streptophyta > Magnoliopsida > Ericales > Theaceae > Camellia > Camellia japonica. The sequence goes on from JAPPVO010000019.1 coordinate 120,370,030, forward strand.
ATATCACGATTGGCCACATTAAGTCTCCGGATTCGGAGCCCCCTTCGGTGCATGACACCTTAGGGCCGATTAAGTCTCCGGATTCGGAGCCCCCTTTGGTGCATGACACCTCAGGGCCGATTAAGTCTCCGTATTTGGAGCCCCCTTTGGTGCATGACACCTTAGGGCCGATTAAGACTCCGGATTCGGAGCGCCCTTCGTGGATATCACGATTGGCCACATCAAGTCTCCGGATTCGGAGCCCCCTTTGGTGCATGACACCTCAAGGCCGATTAAGTCTCCGCATTCGGAGCTCCCTTTGGTGCATGACACCTTAGGGCCGATTAAGACTCCAGATTCGGAGCGCCCTTCGTGGATATCACGATTGGCCACATCAAGTCTCCAAATTCGGAGCCCCCTTTGGTGCATGACACCTTAGGGCCGATTAAGTCTCCGGATTCGGAGCCCCCTTTGGTGCATGACACCTCAGGGCCGATTAAGTCTTCGCATTCAGAGCCCCCTTTGGTGCATGACACCTTAGGGCCGATTAAGACTCCAGATTCGGAGCGCCCTTCGTGGATATCACGATTGGTCACATCAAGTCTCTGGATTTGGAGCCCCCTTTGGTGCATGACACCTGAGGGCCGATTAAGTCTCCGCATTCGGAGCCCCCTTTGGTGCATGACACCTCAGGGCCGATTAAGTCTCCGCATTTGGAGCCCCCTTTGGTGCATGACACCTTAGGGCCGATTAAGTCTCCGGATTCGGAGCGCCCTTCGTGGATATCACGATTGGCCACATTAAGTCTCCAGATTCGGAGCCCCCTTCGCTGCATAACACCTTAGGGCCGATTAAGTCTCCGGATTCGGAGGCCCCTTTGGTGCATGACACCTCAGGGCCGATTAAGTCTCCGTATTCGGAGCCCCCTTTGGTGCATGACACCTTAGGGCCGATTAAGACTCCGGATTCGGAGCGCCCTTCGTGGATATCACGATTGGCCACATCAAGTCTCCGGATTCGGAGCCCCCTTTGGTGCATGACACCTCAGGGCCGATTAAGTCTCCGCATTCGGAGCCCCCTTTGGTGCATGACACCTTAGGGCTGATTAAGACTCCGGATTCGGAGCGCCCTTCGTGGATATCACGATTGGCCACATCAAGTCTCCAGATTCGGAGCCCCCTTTGGTGCATGACACCTTAGGGCCGATCAAGCCTCCGAATTCGGAAACCTCATTGAAACGAACAAAACAGAACTTTTCAACCATTGAGAACGTCAAGGCAAGACGCAAACACAAATTCAGCAACAAATTCAACATAAGACGCAAATAAACAAATTCAGCACAAGACTCAAATGTTTGAAATGCAACTTTTTATTTAATCAGACAGTTGTTACATAAACACAACTCGTATTTACAGTACTCATTTCCAATCTGAGAAGCTAAAAAGGGGAGAAGATGCATTGGTAACGTGTCATTGCCGAATTAACTCCCGTCACCCGGAGATCCTCCGCGGATTGCAATGCCTCGTGCCAACTGTGCCCAAATCTTCCCTTGATACTATTGACAATGTCAAGGCAAAGATCCAGGACAAGGAGGGATAAATCCAACGGTTGTTGCCTTTCCTTTTAGGGTGATCTACTTCGACGACTTGAAGGTTCATGCCAACTATCGGATGCCCTACTTCCCATACGAACGGCCCCTCCGCCATGATCCACAGCAACAACAAGATCGGTTGAACTCCAGCCTCTAACTAACACCCCCACTTAACCCAGCTCACATAAGCGATTGTTCATCTGCGCAAAGCGCCCACTCCTTTTATTTTCAGTCCTGGCAGCGATCTCGAGGCCCCCATCCCGAGGCGATTTCGCTAATGCTAAACGCCATAAACAAAACGTCGGTTGACATTCCCCACGGCATAGTTATCCGAACGACTCTTTGGAGCACGTGCATTGTCCACAAACCTAGGCCCCGAGCCGAGGTAAACGTATCCAGGCCATTTTGCCTGCCGGCTCTTGGCTTCAGGTCGCGATAGCCTGTTGGGAATAAACGGCTATCACGTCTGGATTGGCCTGGTCAAACGCTTATATATTCATTCAAACCCAGTAAAACGAAACGCATACATGCCGAATACAAACTGTAATAAAATATTCGTGACAGAACGTTTTTTTTCATTTATTCAATAAAACAAGTGATAAAATTACATATATTTGAACGTAATCCGCTTTTCAGATTTACAATCACTACTACTATGCGGCGTCACCCTCGTTATCACTCTTCTCGACCTCAAAAGCAGAAAACGGGAAATGTTCCCTGTGATAGAGCGGAGATGCCGACTCAATGCCTGTCGCTCGAAGAGCTTCTGCGGCTTGAGATGCCTTGATTCAACCGTGCCTAAACCCACGATTCTCGCATCGGCAAACTTCTTCGGCCAGTTTTTCCTTGGTCTTCTCGATTCCGACTCTTCGGCCTTCATGAAAACCTTTCTCATAGGCCCTTCCCTTCGCGCTCTCCATCGTGAACATACTCGCCGTCTCACGATCAGCAAGCGCGGAACTGATAAGCCGGCTAGTCACCGTCTCCTCCACGATTGGGTTTCCCTGCCCGGTGGGTTGTGCCTGGGCCGCCTTAATCTTCTTCAACTCCCGCTCAGCCGCCTCTGCGTGGGCCTCCAAACTTCGAATACGTTCATCCTTTTTCTCCATTTCTCGGCGGGCAGCGCGCAACCGCATGCCGATTTCATAGGCAGTATACAGCCCCTTCACTGCCCCATGAATGCCTTCGCGAAACACTTCGTAGTCCTGGCGACCTACCATCGATTGCTGAACCTCCGGCGGGAAAATTTGTCGAGCAAACTCGACCGCTACATTTGGGTCTCGAACTATCGAGTCCGCCTCCGTCATGGGTCTATTCCCCACAAATACCGCGAAGCTTAATGGGCGCGGATTCGCCTCCGGTGCCCTCTCGACTCGAGGTTAGGAAGTTCTGCCCTGCGACTGCTTGTCCCGCCTGGGCGACCTGCTTCGACGTCGAGGAGACTGACGCCTCTCTCGATCCCTGGAACTCCTACTCCCTGTACGCGGAGGGTCACTACCTCGATTCATGTCTCCGCCCAGCTCAGCCAGCGTCTTCATTTCCCCTCTGCTGTTAAAGAAGAGTCTGTTCGACATTCACTCGATACCCTCAAACACTGGAGTCAGTTGTCTGCTATGCTCTTAAAAGCTTTAACTTTAATCATTTATGCTGCAAAGAGGCAGCACCCTCGAGGCCATCTCAATAATTGAAAAACTTCAAACACCCGGCGCCAGAGTGATACGCCGTTCGATCCTTCACCAAACTTAAGGTCAGTTCATATGGCGCCCGAATGATCATGCACCGCCTGGGGCAAGGGCAGATTCATCAATCTCTTCGGCTTATTTACCCCAGCCGGCCCAACGAATTGATCCACCAAACTCAAGGTCGGTTCATACGGCGCCCGAATAATCATCCGCCGCCTGGGGCAACGGTAGATTCATCAATCTCTTCGGCTTATGTACCCCAGCCAGCCCACGAATCGATCCTTCACCAAACTCAAGGTCGGTTCATACGGCGCCTGAATGATCATCCGCCGCCTGGGGCAACGGCAGATTCATCAATCTCTTCGGCTTATGTACCCTAGCCGGCCCACGAATCGATCCTTCACCAAACTTAAGGTCGGTTCATACGGCGCCCGAATGATCATGCACCGCCTGGGGCAAGGGCAGATTCATCAATCTCTTCGGCTTATGTACCCCAGCCGGCCCACGAATTGATCCTTCACCAAACTTAAGGTCGATTCATACGGCGCCGGAATGATCATGCACCGCCTGGGGCAAGGGCAGATTCATCAATCTCTTCGGCTTATTTACCCCAGTCGGCCCACGAATCGATCCACCAAACTCAAGGTCGGTTCATACGGTGCCCGAATGATCATCCGCCGCTTGGGGCAACGGCAGATTCATCAATCTCTTCGGCTTATGTACCCCAGCCGGCCCACGAATCGATCCTTCACCAAACTTAAGGTCGGTTCATACGGCGCCCGAATGATCATGCACTGCCTGGGGCAAGGGCAGATTCATTAATCGATTCGGCTCAGTAGCCACAATACGCGGCACACAACTGATAATTCAATATTGTCATAAGGAGATTCAATCTCTGAAAGCTAAAACACAACAATGATTTTACCCAAATTCGTGAAAGGTAAAGTATTCTTCATTGACGTAACTTCATAAACCACGAACAAAATAGTGAAGAAATACCAAGGCAGTTTTCATTAATAAATTTAGCGCAAATGGTAACCAATTTATACATGAAAACTAGCCAAACAAAAACTTACATCAAAATCAAAAACTTACATCAAAATCAAAAGTCTACCAGACAAAAGTTTAAATTAAAATCAAAAGAGATGATTCCCAGATCAACCCTCGGGGTCAGACGCAAGTGGCTCCACGTCCACTTGCTCGTAGGGAATTGGCAAGGCCAATGTAACTCCAGCGGCAGCAAGGGCTTTGAGCCATCCATGTTTGAACCCTCGATTCTCGAATTTAGGGACTTCATCTACATATTCCGTAAGGGCGGGGCCCTTTCCTGCCTCAAATGCTGCAGAAGCTTCAGAATCGGCTTTCTCCTTGGCGGCCTTAAGCTCTGCTAACTGAACCTCCGCCTTGGCCAGCGCCTCCCTGGCTAACTTAAGCGATTCTTCGCTCGCATTTGCTCTACCCTCAGCCTCAGAGCGGAGCTGCTCAGCTGAGCGAGCCCTCTCTTTTTCTGCTTCAGCTTGCGCACCCTCCATCGCGGCTCTCATACTTTCAAATTCGACCCTACTCCTTTGACCGTCCACCTCCGCTTGCAAACGATCAACTCTGCTGAGGGCATCATGGAGGCGGCGACCTAGGTCCACTATCCTACCAACAGTCTGCAAAACAAGTTGGGTTGTCAGATATCTTTAACGAAAGCAAAGTCAAGAGAATTTGAGATGGTCACTAACCAGCAACGCTGACTGCGCAGACAGGGCTACGACCATAATATCCAGCATGGCGCGAAAGGCTGCGACGTCAGCCGGCAAGGAAATTAAAGCCACAAGGCTCAACGCCACGGCTGGATCCTCAATAACCGAAGCATCGAAAGAGATCGGTGTATCTTTGATCTTAGGCCGAACAATAAAAGGCGCAGCCACACCCGACTCTTCTAAACGAGGCCGTTTGGAAGCAAGGCTAATTTCCGACTCGGCCTCTTCCTCGGCGCCACGCTTTTCGCCACGCTCGTCCGAGATCGGCCGTTCTTCAATGACCTGTTCCTCAACCTTTTCCCCCGTTTTGGTCTCAGTGACCTGAATCATCTCTTCAATAGCGGGTACGAAATTTTCACTCAAGATGGGCTGAGAATGGGCGGCCTCGGCCTTCTTTCGAGCAGCCATTCGCTCGGCATTTCTCTTCGCGCCATCTGCGTAAGGCTTTCCCCAGCCATAGCTTCAAAAATATCGCCGGGTAGGTCCCCCAAATTTGCAAAAATATCTTCGGACAAAAACTCTGCCCAACCCGAAGTGGACGGTGAAGGCCGGTTAAGTCCCGCAGCCTCAAACGCCGAGCGTATCGCTTCGTCAACCTCTTTGGCCCCCTCAGCAGCCTCTCTGGTTGGTTCGGCAACTACCTCTACCTCCGGATCAGCCTCTGCCCTCGGATCCGACTCTTCGAGGCCAATTTGCCTAAGGTTCTTAAAACTGGGAAAGATAAGAGCCGAAAGGTGTTGATTGCCGGATGGAATTGGAATGCTTTCCGCAGCCGAGTATGTAGTATAAGTCGGTTCGTATCGGAGTAGTATGTGAGCCGCTCTCCCTTGCTTTTGTACGTTTGGACGGCCGAAGTATTGAGCGCAGATTTGATCTCCTCAAGAACCGCCTCGTCGGTCGACGGAAGAATTTTCTTCAAACTGTTACCTGCAAAGAACGAAGAGTGATTAAAGCGAAAGTAGCTGAGTGAAGGGCAAGTCAACAAACAACAAGGCGTTGCACGGCAACCTGGATCACCCTTTCGTCTGGGAATAGGATCTAGGTGGTCTTTGCCTTCACCGAACTCCCAGTTGCCTTGAACATTGACCATTACGTCGTCAACCCTCTTACTAGAGCTTGCAAGCATGGTTATCAAGTGATGGTCAGTGTCTTTGGCCCTGAGAAAGTATCGCCCCGGCCGACCGGAAGATTTGGCCAAAGCGTAGCAGTGCCGAATTGCCGGAATGCCAAGGTTGATCCTAAGACGCCGATTCAGCTCAATCACCCCCATGATGATTCGAAAGAAATTGATGTTGGGTTGAGAAGGAACCAGACTCCAATAGCGAAGGACGGCCCTGAGCAGAGGGTGTAGGGGAAAACGGACTCCGCCCTCCGCTATGGATAGGAGAGGGAAGACAATCGTATTCTGATCCTCCCTCTCCATGTCAAGGGTATTGTCCGTTACGAGAGATAAGTGGACGTCGTCAGGAATGGAAAAATGTCTCCGGAATCCGACAATACGACCCTCAGAAAGGAGGTCTTTCAAGTGTTTAGCCATGTTCGCAGGAATTCAATGTTTCGCCGGAATCAAAACGAAAAAACACAAAATAGAATCGTAAAGAAGGGAGAAGAAGACTTACGAAGATTAAACGGAGACGAGGGTAGACGGAGAAGAATTGCAGAGCGTGCGAATTAGAGAAGGGGTATTCGCTGGCGGTCTAAGAGCCTCGAATACTCGACGAATTCTGCATTCGAAAAGACCGAAGTTTCAAATCACAATAAATGCGAAATGCACGATTGAGGCGGGAAAGCGTAATGATAAACGAAAAAGTGTGCACATCCTGACATCTATATTGGGATACGTGAAGCCGCCTGACCAGTTCCAACTTTTCCAATTCAAGACCAAACACGCCGATCAACTACCGTCAATAGGAGTTCGGGGGGCAATTGTGGGGGCCGAATAATTGGAAGAGTCGGTAGACGCATACCCCAGAAACTGGATACTACTCGGCTGCATATTGCGTAACTAGGGTGCCGAATATGTTAACGAGCCGAATAGACGAGGGTTAGTAGATCCGAATGAATGTAAGGTGAATAAGATAAAAGTAGGCTCAGGCCCCGAGGCTCAAGAAGTGAGTATAAATAGAAGAACCGCAAATCTAGAAAGGTATGTAAGAATTATTTCACTTAGCTTAAAGAGAAAGTTATCTTGAGTGTCTGAACTAACTTGTCCGTCGGAGTGCTAATCCCGGTACCCCCGACCGGAGTTTTCCTCTTTTCAGGTGACTACCTGAGGATCACCAGCGCCTCCTAGGATCTGAAGAGTATTTCTAAACCACTTCTCCACAATCTCCATTTAAGAAAGCTGTCTTTACATCCATCTAATGTATCTCCAAACCATGTAAAGTTGTTATCACAATCACCATGCGAATGGATGTAATCCTTGCCACAGATGAATACATATCAATGTAATCCAAGCCTTCTCGCTACCTGTATCCTTTGATAACTAGCCTAGCTTTATACTTATCAATTGATCCATCTACTTGCATATTTTTTCTAAAGATCCACTTACTTTCCAAGGCCTTACTTCCTGGGGGTAGATCAACCAACTCCCAAGTATGATTTTATAAGATGGAGTCAATCTCACTCTTAAATGCTTCTTTCCACAAAGGACTTTCAGGTGAAGTCACAGCTTCATAGAGAGTTCGAGGTCCTATATAAGTTAAGAAGTCCGGACCAAAGAACTATGCGGTCTTGGCCCTTTTACTCCTTCTTGGCTCATCTGCTTCCTCAACTTGATCATCGACTTGATCATCTACGTGATCATCTATGTGATCATCTACTTGATCGTCTATGTGATCATTGTCACCTTCAATCTCTTTCATGGAACTCAGAATCCCTTCTTGGAGACGACAAGGAAATACATTTTCAAAGAAAGATGCATTTCTCAATTCCATGATTGAATTCTTGTGTATATCTGGAATATCAGACCTATACACAAGAAATTGATATGCTCTGCTATTATGTACATAGCCAATGAATATACAATCTACTGACTTCGGGGCCTATCCGAACCTGGTGTAGGCACCGCCACTTTCGCAAGACATCCCCACATTTGTAGGTATTTATATGAAGGCTTGTGGCCTTTCCACAACTCATATGGAGTCTTGTCTACATTCTTACGAGCTATTCTATTAAGAATGTAATTTGCGGAGAGAATTGCTTTCCCTCACAAGTTTTGTGACAACCCAGAACTTATTAACATTGCATTTATTATTTCTTTTAACACCCTATTTTTCCACTCAGCAACATCATTTGGCTGAGGGAAATAAGGCGTTGTAGTTTGGTGGATAATCCCAAATTGAGCCAAAATCTCAGCAAATTGAGATTCATACTCACCACCACAATCACTTCCTAAAGCCTTGATCTTATGGCTTAGTTGATTCTCAACTTTATTTTTTAAAAGAATAAATTTATCAATTACCTCATCTTTACTTTTAAGCAAATACACATAACAGTATTTAGTGCAATCATCAATAAAAGTAATGAAGTACTTGTTGCCACCACGTGATTGTACCACTTTCAAGTCATACGCACTAAATCTAAAGGCTTGGTACTTTTTTCAATAGAATGAAACGAAATTTTTGTCAATTTTGCTTCTACACAAGTTTCACACTTGTGATTTGGATTAATCTTGAAAGATGGTATGTGATCTAATTTGAATAATCTATGTAAAGAGTCAAAATTTACATGACCCAGTCTATTATACCATAAATTAGGAGACTCAAGCATATAAGTAGCAGAAGAAGAAGTTTTCTCATTAATTTTAGGGATAAGAGTCATTGCATTGAGTTTAAACATACAGCCCGACATATACTCCTTCTTCACATAGACCTCGCTCTTTGTCAACACGACCTTATCAGCCTCAAACACTATGCGGAAGCTATGCTTACTTAAGAGCAACCCTGAGACAAGGTTCTTACGAATGTCCGGCACATATAGGACATCGTTCAAAGTCAGTTTTTTTTTCTTGAAGTCATCTTCTGGACCACTTTCCCTTTACCCTCAATAGTTGAGGTCGCAGAATTCCCCATAAACAACTTCTCCCTGTTTGAAATCGATTCAAAAGTTATGAACATCTTCTTCTCAACACAGATATGGTGTCCACCCACCATTCCTTCGGGTTAGACCCCGCCATGTTTACTTCTAAAACGATAGCTGACAGATTCATGTCTTCCACATCTTGAGACAAATCCTCCATCTCAGTCATGTGAGCCCGACTTTTGTTTTGTGGAGGTTCTTTTTGTAGGGTTTCTTCTTCTTGCCTCAATCAATCGCCCGATGGCCATCGCTTCCACAGTTGAAGCACTTTCCATTAAACTTATAAGTAGGTTCTTGCAACTTGTAAACCGACCTCTTGGAGACTCCACCTCTAACCCCCAACTTCGAGTTTTTGCATGTCGGTGGCTTTTTCTTCACCCCGAGGACTGTCTATGCTTAACCACGTTTGCTTTCATAGTAGAGGTACTCCCCTTTTCTTTCCATTGTCTTCCTCAATATGGAGCTTGACAACAAGCTCTTCGACTGTCATCTGCTTTCGCTTGTACTTCAAGCAGTATTTGAAGCTTTCCAACGGTTAGCCAGCTTCTCAATTAGTGCAGCTGCCTGGAATGATTCACTCAGGAACATTCCCTCTACATGAATCTCGTACAAAATTACTTAGAACTCTTGGACTTGACTAATGACGGTTTTTGAGTCCACCATTTTGAAGTCCAGAAACCGGTCAATGACAAATTTCTTTGCCTCAGCATCTGCGGTCTTGTACTTCTTGTCCAAAGCCTCCCATAACTCTTTTGCCGACTTCTTGGCATAAAACACGTTGAAAAGTGAATCTGCCAAGCCATTCAGAACATAGTTCCGATAAAGGAAGTCTGACTGCTTCCAAGCATCTAGAGCCATGAGCTTCTGCTTGTTTTGTTCATTCTCTTCCACGACTAGTGGATCTTCACTCAAAAACCTCGTAAGGCTTAAAGTAGTCAGGTAGAACAGCATCTTCTGCTGCCACCTCTTAAAATTCACTCCCGTGAACTTCTCCAAGCGCTTATGATGGTTGAGCAGGCCTCTCGGAATAGCAGGAGCAACAACAAGGTTGACCACAGAGGTCACAACAACCAGGTTGACCATAGAGGTCACAGCAGTAGAGATTGGCAAGCCAATTGCCTTGGGGTTCTGATCCCCACCAACATTAGTAGCAACAGCAGTATTGGTAATAATTGTCATTTCTGAAAAATATAATAGAATTTCACTATTCTGTGTTTCTAGAAATTAAACTTAACACTAGAAAATCGCACAGTTGGAAATTTAATTCAAAACTAGTCTCACCACTTAACTTAGAATCGAACATGGCCAAGAATGTTTCTAGGAAGACTGGAGGGGTCACATCGGTCCCACTTAAAACCCAATTAACCTTAAACAAAACTTTCAAGAGTATGTTGACTCCTAATCCATGGGAAACAATTTTTAGAATTAAGTTTTCTAAGAGATGAACTCGGTTAAAACAAACTAAGTTCCAAACTTACATGCAATTTAAAAAATTACTAACCAAATTACAAGAAATTAAAACAAATTGCTATAAGAAATACAAGCAGACAAAATGCTTCAATACATTGGTAAAACCCCAATTAAAACTCAAGCAAAAAATTGTTTCACATTATAAAGAAAATAACCAATCCATAAGGATTTTACTTAGTCCAAAACCTTTCCACGCTTAGGTATTCCTGTTTAATACAAATGTTAGTAGTCCAAAACTTTTGTTTTTACATCCCAAATACTATTCATTTAGTTTTGTATTTGTTTTTCCAATCCCTTTCGCATAAGTATTCCTGTAAAGAAAATTAGCAAAAAAACACAAGAAACACAAGCCAAACAATCTAAAGAAACTTGAAACCATGTAGAAAACTATTTAATAATAAAATTAACTAATGAATTAAAATGGTAGATGAGTTACAAAAATAAAACTTATACCTCCACAATTAATTTAAATTAAAATTTTAATAGCCATTATGTATGAAATTATTACACAACTAAAACTCCAAAATTAAATTTACACTTTAATTTACACAATAAACATGGAAAAAAGTGTAGCCAAGTTACAAAACCTTTATAACTCCAAATACTTCAATTAACAATTTAATAGGCAAGAATTATATGAAATTTTTACGATGCAATGAACATGTAATATATAACCTCAGAACGAGCACAACATGCATCATCACCGAGCGCTCAATCGATGACGTCTAAGTCTTAAGGTCGGTCAAAAATGGGGTGTCTACAGTTGCCCCTCTTTGACAGAACTCGAAAGTCATAAGTGATGGGAGTGAGTGTCAAAGCCCAAAGACGACCCATTTTTGACAAGGCCGAAGACTTAGACAAACAGGCGAGATAAATAAGAGATGGACCCGCAGGCGTGGGCAAAATGCAAAATGATATGCACAAAGCTGAACATAACTCATGATTACGCAAAGAAAGCTATAATGCAGCAAATATACCCAATTAATGCAACAATTTAAGCAAGCCATAAACCAAACTACATCTCATGCAGAAAGGATGTAAGAGAATTATACAACTCTCGTTACGTCTCACACGGAGGATACAATACCTGTCCGGTTCGTCTGGTCGCGCCAGCCTCAAATGAACCCTACATACAATATCGTGCCTGAAAAAGAAAGAAAACTTAACAGGTACAATATTGTTAGAAGCATGCAAGCAATGCAAGTGAGAAGTGCGTGACAACGCAGGTTAAGGGGTGCATGACAATGCAACCTAATTGCGACGCATAACAATGCGGAAGGGGTGCAAAACAATGCAACCTGAGTGTGACGCATAACAATGCGGTGCACTAACAAGTGCAGGTAAGGTGCGCAAGATAGTGCGAATGATACAGTGCATAAAACAGTGCGATGCGCAAGATAGCGCGATGCAAGTTCAATGCAAAAGGTACAAACATTTTTTTTTATGCAAGATGAGAGCGTGTAATGAAATGCACAAGATAGTGCGAGGCGCAAGAAAGCGCGAATGTAAACGCAGGGTTTTAAGGTCTCCCAGACCAAAGAACGCACATGACAATGCGATGCGCAAGAAAGCGCGAGTGTGAACCGCACAAAACAGTGCGATGCACAAGAAAGCGCGAGTGTAAACTGCACAAAACAGTGTGATGCAATACGCAAGAAAGCGCAAGTGTAAACTGCACAAAACAGTGCGATGCGCAAGAAAGTGCAAGTGTAAACTGCACAAAACAGTGCGATGCGCAAGAAAACGCGAGTGTAAACTGCACAAAACAGTGCGATGTGCAAGAAAGCGCGAGTAATAAACTGCACAAAACAGTGCGATGCGCAAAATAGTGCAAGTGATAAACTGCACAAAATAGTGCGATGCGCAAGATAGCGCGAGTGATAAACTGCACAAAACAGTGCGATGCGTAAGATAGCGCGATAAAATGCATGCCAAATGCAAGTAAGGTGCACAAAACAGTGCGATGTACAAAATAGCGCGATAAAATGCAAATGAGGATGTATTCCAACCGCACTTGGAATGAAAAGAGAGGGAAAAACAAAATCCCAAAACAACAAATCAAGAGTGTGCTCAACGCAGCCTGAGACAAACTCCAAACATGCTGAAATCGTGTGAGGAAGAACCAAACCCTAACCACGCTAAAATCGTGAGAAGAGGTCAACCAAATTCCAAACATGCTGAAATCGTGTAAGGAAAGGGGGAGAGGGAGAAACATGGGGACGTATCCCGGTGTTTCGAAAAGGTACGAGCATTGGAACGTATTCCAAATGCTCTAAACCAAAGAGGGAGAAATATAGGGACGTATCCCTGTGTTTCGAAAAGGAGAAGAAACATAGGGATGTATCCCCGTGTTTCGAAATGGCACGAGCATTGGAACGTATTCCAAATGCTCTATACCAAAGAGAGAGAAACATAGGGACGTATCCCCGTGTTTCGAAAAGGAGAAGAAACATAGGGACGTATCCCCGTGTTTCGAAACGAAGGAGAAACATAGGGACGTATCCCCGTGTTTCGAAATGGTACGAGCATTGGAACGTATTCCAAATGCTCTAAACCAAAGAGGGAGAAACATAAGGACGTATCCCCGTGTTTCGAAAAGGAGAAGAAACATAGGGATGTATCCCTGTGTTTTGAAAAGAAAGAGAAACATAGGGACGTATCCCCGTATTTCGGAATGAAGGAGAAACAAAGGGACGTATCCCGGTGTTTCGGAAAGGAGAAGAAACATAGGGACGTATCCCGTTGTTTCGGAAAAGGAGGGAGAAACATAGGGACGTATCCTGGTGTTTCGGAAAAGGCTCAAGCATTGGAACGTATTCCAGATGCTCTTAACCGAAAAGGGAGAAACATAGGGACGTATCCCGGTGTTTCGGAAAGGAGCGTGCATAACAATGCAAGCTAAGATGAATTCCAAACACGCTGAAATCGTGTAAGGAAAAGAACATTCTAACCACGCTGAAAACGTGAGAAGAGGATCGAAAACAACCACCCAGGTGCACGCACAACGCAACCTGAGAAAGCCTCGGAGGGCAACGATCCTGAATACTACTCAGCGTAAAAGGACAAACGATACAAGATAACACAAGATGCAAATAAATGCAATAAGTGCGATGATACGATGCATGTTACAAGCAATGTAGAGCATGATGTTTAGGGAATGCAATAAACAAACAAAGCGGCACTTTAGAAAGCACCTCATGGAATGAGTGGCGGTAAACTGCTCTATTCTGACGGGGAATGGTCCTCAAGGAGAGCACTTCTAATTGCTATCCTGGCTCTGAAACAATCAACACAGTATTCTGTTCACTTTGAACTTACAGCTCGTATGACACACTGCTCATTCCGAACACACAACTCATAACACAGCACTTTGTTCATTTTGAACACACGGCTCCTACAGGACATTACTCATTCCGAACATACAGCTCATAAAGCACACTACCCATTCTGAATACTCAGCCCAAAACACAGTACTTGGACCCAAACCCGCCCCTATAGGTTTGGCACCGTAACCAACCAGCAATCCGAGGATTACCTACGGCCTCTGAACAAATTAACAAATAGTAAGGGGCTGCGAAAGCAAAAATACACAAATAACAAGGTCCAATGAGCTGTGAGGACGTACATGGGACAGAAAATTTAAAACACTTATTTATATACATAAGCATGCTAGTCAGATACACCAAATATATACAAAGTATTTACGAAATGCAATCCCAAGATCTGACGTTACAAAACAGATACAACAGACTAGCATGAAACAAAGCAGCCATGGCAAGGCTTCGACCGGAACCTCCTCGGGAGGCAAACAGTTGGCTGACAAAAAGGAACAGAAGGCCCTCAACTTTGGCCCTGGTCATCTGCTGGCTCACCAACATATATATAGTAAACTGTGAGCGAAAACCCAGTGAATAATAACAGGGTAAAGGAGTTTAATGAATGATGCCCATCATAGAGTTAAAAATCAGATTCATATCAAAACAGATTCATATACTTGTTCATCATCATTTCCATAATCAGGTTTGTAACATAATTATACGTGGTACATCCAATAGCATTCACAAATCTGATGACCCATAAAGGGACCTGATGACTCATGTGCACAGAGACGTTCTGATGACCCATAAAGGGACCTGATAACCCATAAAGGGACGCATATCATGTAGTGCTAAAGATGCCACGGTTAACTTTCAGAATCTTGGACAATCATTCATTCATTTCCAACATATCATAGTTTTTCAAAGAATCAATCATTTCGTATCATAGTATACTGAAAATACATAACATTGAACATAACTTTACAAAGTTATTACTCACAGTGGGCGTTGAAACATAGACGGAGCCAAACGGTCAAACAGAATGCGGCACACGACCTACATAACACATCACGGATACACACTTGAAACACACAACCCAAATGTACAAAACTCACATCAATGATCCTAAGTGTGTACCTAACCTCTTACCTTTATTATGGAGCCTTAAATATGGTCTAGGAATGCCTGGGGTGGAATGAGGGTGCAAAAATGCCTTAGAAAACATTTTTGAAAAGTTGCTGAAAACAGGGGTCTCGCTCGAGCGTGGCTTTCTACGCTCGAGCGAACATACAGACAATGGGCCTTCGCTCGAGCGTGAATTCCGTCGCTCGAGCGGACTGTGTGCTACAGTAAAAATGCTGGATACTCAAAATTTACGCTCGATGGACGCTCGACCCTCGCTCGAGCGTGAGACACAAGTCCTCGCTCGAGCGTAGGTTCTCTCGCTCGAGCGTGCGTCTGCGTGCACCAAGATTCTGAGAGCTTGAAATTTATGCTCGAGCCACCATTCCTTCCCTCGAGCGAAGCTCAGAGTAAACGGTGGTCGCTCGAGCGTAGAATCCTTCGCTCGAGCGAAGAAGCCAAATTCTGGAATTTCCAGATTTGTCTTCCAAGCTCAAACCAAGCATTCTACAGCTCAAAACTCGACCTCTTGGGCCCAATTTCTGGAAGAACACTTTAAACTCATAGTATATCAAGTTTCAAAGCTCAATTTGTAAAACCATTACCCAAGGGTGAGTCAATTTGAACACAAATTCAATAAATCACCAAAAACAAGGTTTAAACAAACATGCAAGAGTCCAATTAAATTTCAAAGCTCCAAAACATGATCCAAAGCAAAATTAAACTTAGAATTTTGATGAATTCATGGACTTTAGCAAAAACATGGGCATGCATGTGAAGTTTTGATGAAAACAAACTTAAATGGCAAGATTTTAAACATGCATGCATGAATCTCTACCCAAGCCACCATTTATGAACCAAATTCTAAACTCCACCCTTAAAAGGACCATGAACCATGCAAGAGTAATCTTAAATACAACAATGAGAGGTTGAATCCTTACCTAAGTCTTGAATTTAAGGTGTAGGAAGCTCCAATTTACAATTATCTTCCAATTCCCTCTAGTCTCCAAGCTAAATGCCTAGATGAAATCAATTCTCTCCTCCACTCTCTCTCTTGGTCGGCTAAGGCAAGAAATGAGCTGATGAAAATGTTGTATTCAATGTAATAAGGCCCCTAATTGTGTTGGCTAAGTGGGCCACTAAGTGGCACTAATGTAAATAAGCTAGGTTCATTATTAAAACGTTATTTAATCTGATTTAAACATTCCAAATCGAACTTTAATTGAACCAACCATAAAATCACATAAAATCTAACTAGTCTAAAACATTAATCAATTTCGAAATTGGGCGCCGATAAGGCTTCCAATTTGCAGTTTAAAGTTTAAAACACGAACAGATATTTCGACACCGAACAGATAGAAACGCATAATTCCTGCATTACACATACAAATTAATTCCAGATTTCCTCTTAATTACCAGTAGGCATAGTTGAGTCCCAATTAACGTTAATCAGAGTCAGGGTTATTACAGTTTATTCAGCACACATCTCATACAACACACTGCTCATTCTGAACACACAGCTCATTCTGAATATACTGGATGTAGTGATGGAACTTGCAGAAGTTGAAACAAAACAGATGCTCCAACTTTCTCTCTTTTCTTTTGCTTTGCAGCCCGGAACTTTCATAGCTTCAGATGGGTCCTGGTTTTTACTGTTCTCATATGACCTGGGTTGAACCCTACGGTTTTATGAAAGAACAAATTCTGTTTTGCACAAATGTAGAGAATGGCACGGCACTCTGAGCACAAAACGATTTTTTGAAAGTGAGATGAGAAAAGGGTTCTCAACCGGGTATTGAGCCTACAACTGACCACAGCCAAAACGACTCAACAATGGAAAACAAAAGGTAGAACAACCTAAACACAACTCAACAAGGGGAAAACAAGGTAAAACAACCTAAACACAACTCAACAAAGGAAAAACAAGGTAAAACAACCTAAACATAACTCAACAAAGGAAAAATAAGGTAAAACAACCTAAACACATCTATTGACACTCAAACGACTCAAAACAAGAATAGAGACAAACAAAAACACACAAACACAACACTCAGCTGTGTTATAAAGGCAAGAGACCTCTTGGTGCACGAGGAGCCAGTTTCTCCGGGTATTATTTCCCACCCTTTCTCACTTGTGATTCTCACATCACTCGGCCCTCAAGCTCTGTTTTTCTGAAAAAGCCCTTTTCCTCACTTTTTTCTCAGCGCACATCTCTCTATTCTTCAATCTCTCATTTTTTTCCCTCCCCTGGTGGTTGATGGAAGTTGTGGGCTCTTGCCCTGGTATTCTACCATATTCTCGTTCTTGTTCACAACAGTGAATTTCTCTCACAGAGGGTGGCGCTACAACTGGGTGTGTAGCAAATCTGCAGCTGACATCGGTTGACGATGCTCTGCTGGGGAGTTTGGACGTGATCAGATCTATCCAGATGAGGGAGTGGAATACCTTGCTCCATTCCAGTTCGTGCTTCGCACATGGCTTGATACCTCGCTGCTCGGAGGATATAAGAGCTTTCAGCCCTTTTCTGTTAGCTTCAGTTATGCCCTTTTTTGGCAGGTAGAGTGCCCTTTCTGGCAAGTAGGGTGCCCTTTTCTGGCAAGCATGTTGACAACGGGGAAAAGACAGAACACCTGACTCAACTGTGCCCCTAGTTCATTATTTTGACCATTTTTTGTTTCGATTTTCTGCTAAAACAATTTTGACTGACATGAGAGTTAGATTAACATGCTTGTTCGATTTTCTGATTTAAAATCATGCAAGTTAGATTGTGAGCACTGAAAATTTTTCTTTTTTGGGTCCAAGAAAATGGTCCTATTTTGGAAAATAGAATAATTTTTTGAGAGAAATTAGTCAACCTCAGTAAAAATTCTCAAAAACTGTTTTTGCAAACGGCCACCGCTCAACGAGCACGGAACTTACTCTTGAGATGCACAACCTCAGATTCATAATAATGGAAAACTGCCCCTTATCTGAAGGATACTGCATGGCAATGGAAAATTGCCCCTTGTTTGAATGGCGCCATAGCGCACTGTATGACAACGAAAAGTTGCCCCTTGTTTGAATGGTACCGCAGCAAACTGTAACCAGTTCTCATAATGAAGGTCACAACCGAACTCTCGGATACAGCGAAGAAAAAGATGTTCGGAACCATTACATGGACACAATTGATTTGGAAGTGTTTATGACTGGACTTCAGAATGAAGTTGCCTACGTATCCCAAACATGGGAATCAAGCCTTACGTAGTTCGGGTTAAGGTACACTCGGTATTAACCTCTCCTTTTGCGCTCTAACTTTTGCCAAGGCCGCCCTTTCTGGGTTTTCAACCTTGCGAGCTTTGTTCTTCTTTTTTCAATTCTTTTCATTTCTTTTCTCTTTTTTCTTTTCATCTTTTCTTTTCATTTTCTTCATTTTTTCTTCTTTTCTTTTTTTCATTCTTTGCATTTTCTTTTTTTTTTGTTCTTTTTGTTCTTTTTCTTGCTCTAACTTTGCCTGGGTCGCCTTTCCGGGTTTTCGGCCCAGCGAGCCTCTCAAGGGTAAAAGTGTAGCTTTGTCCATGTCAAATGTTTTGAGATCCTGAAGTCATCTGAATCCAGGAGAATGGCTATTGTTCGCTGAAGATGCAGAGTCCATCCAATGGGGCTGAATTTGCCCCTAGTGTTGTGGATAGGAACTCGGTTATCCCTCAGCAATACTTTCTTCTTTCTTCCCCTCTGGGATTTGGCATTCTTGCTGATCTTGTTAGCTTGAGAACATCCCAATTTTTTTGACTCTTCGAGCCACTTTGACATTTTTCCCCTAGTTCGAGGGGTGCTTCTGATCTAGCTTTGCAAGCTTCTTTTGACGACATCTGATCTTCTTGATCTGACTTCATTGCCCATAGTTCGAGGGCTACTTCGAATCTGGCCACACAGGCCTCACATTGTAGTTGACTGTTGAACATTCTGAAATCAAGTTCAAGGTTTGAAAGTGAGGGGTCGAGTCTCGGGGCTGAGAGCGATCCTAAGCTGCACAATCTCAAGAGTGATTCCACACAGGTCTTCGCAGGACTGCGCAAAACATTTTTTGAAATCTTTTAAGAAAGCGACTAGTCGCTCGCGCTGAAGACAATGTAGAACCAATCTGGATCAAGCCAGGATCCTTCTCAGTACTCACATTAACAAACATGATCTCATTCATTAAGGGCTTAGCACACCTCTCTTTCTCTCAATTTGATCAAATTTTTGCAAATCCCGAGGAATTCCTTCCTCTTGTTTTCACCACAGTGTTCAAAAAGTTTTGAAAAACTTAGGTCAATGCAATGAATTCAAGGCACAAAAGAGCAGGTGAAATGCACTGTCGTTTCATTTAAACTTCTGGCACAACTGGCGCAAAGTAGCAATAAGCACAAAAACATGACAGCCACAGCTGTTTCGTTTAGATTTCCTGGTTGCAACTGGCTCCACAGCAGAGACAGACTCAAGAGAAAGTAAAAGGACAATCACAAAACAAAATAATGATGTCCGAGGTGACACCCTCGGAATCACCCGACTTCTGTACAACAGGACTGACTCGATACAACAAGACAGACCTTAATCAAAAGACTGACTCCAAACAACGAGACAGACTCGAAACAAAACCACAGAACTGACTCAACACCCAAGTCAGAAAGTACAAAAATTCCCATTCGCAAATGCCCAAAATAGTGCGTCCCAAACGCCACATCTGAAATAAACCGAGTGTTGCCCGTAAGTGGACCAACCCCTGATCACCTACTTGTATTATCCTCGAAGTCCAACAACTCAGTGGTGACAGACTTTGCTGAGTTAGGTGGGAGGATGACCTCATTGTCAAACAGATCCTGCACTTCATGGCGAAGACGAAAGCAGTTGTCGGTGGTGTGACCGGTCTGTTGATGGTACACGCAGTACTGAGTAGTATCATGTGAGAGAGGAAGGTTATTCGGGAGAGGCCGAGGTTCAAGAGGCTTGAGATGACCTTTTTCAATGAGGATTTGAAGAGCCTTGGACAAAGGCATGTAGAGGGCATGAAAGACCCTGCGACCTCGGGGCAGATATTTCGAAGTCTGTGGACCTTTGCTGGGTGCACTAGCAAAAGGATCGGTAGGTGCTGTCTTGGCTCTCTGATCTCTTCCAGGTGCAGGTTAGGATTGGAAGGAACTGTTTGGTACGACGGTCCCTATCCCGATTTTCCCTTTGGGTTGAACTGCTCTCGGTCTGAGCAGGGAAAATGTCATCCACAGCCTTAGCCACAACTGCGAGTACTTGTTGCTTATTCAACCCCCGGCTTTCAGAGCCTCAACAGTTTGCTGGAGTTGTTCATAGGGATCAGTGTCTGCCTTCATCTTGTTCTTTCCACTAGCCTTAGCTTGATGGACTGTTTGGGTTGCTACTTTAGTGCAAAGCCCCGTTGTCGTCGACATGTCGTTGCCGGAGTTTGAGACAACTTCAGGTTGGCTGAGCTCAATTACAATTTGCCCCAGTAGTGGGGGCTCCTGCGGCATGAAGTTCCCGGCATACGATGCAGTTGGTGGCGGGGCCGACATTCCATTGGGTAGATCAGCCACAGATCTTTGAAGGTCGCCAATCATTCCCACCAGCTCAAAGGTGGTGGGCTCACGGGTTTGAAATAACTGGGGTTCCCGAATCAGATGTGCGGTAGGCGACCTGGGCGGGTGTGGTACCTCAACATCGGTCTCACCCTGCAAGATGATTCCTTGGTTTAGTGCGGCTGCCATAACCATAATTTCCTCTGAATTCTAGGTCGTCATAAGTCTACTGAACTGGACAAAGGTGGTGTAACTGGTGACTGACGGATCTGATGAATCGGTGAGTCTTTTTCCTGCTTTGCCTCAGCAAAGGAGAACACTGGTTGCTCTGAACTGAGTCTCTGAACTGAAAGAGAAAACATGTAGCATCTCAGCCCAATTGCACCAGAACACACATAAGCATAGCTGAATAACTGTATTCGACCACTGATCATTGTTCCCCGAATTACTGCCCCAAAACTGAATTTGATACCCGCAGATATAACTGATTCCCAAAATACTGAACTGGTGCCCGCAGGCCTGATACCCAAACTTGTAAACTGATACATACATTCCTGTAGAGACGCACTCTAAAAGCACATAGCAAACAAGTGAGAGCCAAAACACCCCTATGTTGGGGTAAGGTTTCCCTGTCCTATTTTTGTCAGGAGCTAGGGTTTCACTATATACGCAGTGGTTTCAAACAACCTATGATCGGGTAAGCAACCTATCCTAGCTTGGAATGGTCACTATGGATTCCGAATATGCACTAGGTCGAATAGTCAAAAAGGGTGCCCCGGTAAAACTGGGGTTTGTGTTCCCATAATGGCAAAGCCCGTAACCGGTTAGCCTTATGGCACGCAGCCTCCGGCAAACCGTTCAGGAATAGCATATGGCAAACACGGTGTCCTAGGCGCACCAATGCAAATGCAATGTAAAGAAACACATAAGTGTAGTCAAAACAAGATATCATGAGTTCGAGTCAAGTTCTTTAAATCCCCAGCAGAGTCGCCAGAAACTGTAGACGTCCCCGAACGTCCCGGGAGGGAATCCCGTTTTGTTCATTGGGGCTTACTACAGTTCAGACTCAAATGTCACGGTTCTGAATCTAATCCCGCAAAGTGCAATACGAGACCGATAAATCACCAAAGAGTCCAAATCCGGCAAATCGTTTTGAAAAACAGATTTTTAGAAAGAAGTGCCAAACATGGACTGCTTTGCCAGATACAGAGTTGCCACCTAAATATTTTATTTTGGGGGAATTTAGGAAACCCTGACTCGTGCCTAAGGCCACGTGTCCGTCATCACCAAAGTTGCCTCGGCTCGGGAACTTGGGAATGATTGGGGAAGGTCACTTCGTGAGCACCCCCGCTCGCCCGATCAAAGATTGGCCTCTACTAACCATGATATTGAGTTTTGAAAACATTATGTGCTCTTATCCCGGTTATTAGCCTAGAATTACTATGTGATGCGCGCAACATACAAGTATAGACTGGATCACGTGAGTTGGAACAAAACATTTCATGTTTGTTTTTGAAAGCGGTTTGCTACTCGCAAGTAGGCTAAAATGCGGATTTTGCCACCCTCAAGTGGGCTTAAAAAACATGGTGATTTGCCACTATCTAGTGGGCTTAAAACTCGCAATCAATGAATTGTTCCAATTCAGATAATCCAACCTCCACCCACAGGCATTCAGGTAGTTATATCACATAAGCACTTAGCCTCATGGTAAGCATGCTATCATGGCAGTCACTCACACACATGCAAGGATGCTAAAGCATAAACACTTACCGAGTACTCCAAGCCAAAGAAAGAAGCTAATTAGAAATCATGCATGAATCCTAACTATGCTGAGATGCCTAATGCAACACATACATGCAACTAAGATAGGCTCGGCTATTCTAAGATGGCATATGAAATGCAACAAATGATACACGTATTCAACTCGGAATTGAAATACAATGCAGTTAGTATGATGCGCTGAGCCCGGTGCATGCAATACAGATGAATGAATGCAAACATGCGAACATATAGATGCTAATTGAAACATGCCCTAAAACTAACCATCATAAGTTGGTAAACAGAAGGGAGAAAGACGTGGGGTTGGAAGACATGCATCACACACACGCACACTTATTACAACATTGCCCTCCTCGGAGGGTCCGAATAAATAATACACAACCGAATGAATAACGAATTACAGCTAATTATTACACGACCCTAATTAATTAACAAATTAACTAAAATAAATAAGCTAGCATGCAAAACATATGAAATGGACTGCCTCAGCTCGGTCTTGAATGATAAGGAATGCATGCATGCTCAAGTCGCCTTGTCGGGAAATCCATCGCGATGCCTCGATTTGCCTCTGTTTGCAACTGGTCCCAGAACACTGTACAAAGCTCCAGAAGGCTGAAACTCCACCATGCTGTAGGGATACTACCGACCAGTTTTTGCTGCTGGTTTCCGGTTTGCTGCAACAGAGAGCAAGAAAGGGGTATGGCAAAGTATTTTCAACATATGTGTGCACTAGGGGTGTCCGCGGTTCGGTTTGGACGGTTTGCGGTTCGGTTTGGACCCGCCTGCATCTATGCGGTTTGGGAAAAGTCAACCAACCCGCAACCGCCCGCAATGCGGTTTGCGGTTTGTGCGGATAGGGTTCGCGGTGTGCGGGCGGTTGCGGGCGGTTTGCGGATTGAACTTTTTTTTCAAAAATTTATTTTTAAACCTTTTTTTTCTCCCATTTTGTCAATCTTTATTTTGGACCTTTTTTCTCATATTTTCTAAAATGCTCCAACATTAATAATTAATGAACTAAAACTTATAAAAAACTTATAAAATAAAAAACACAACAAATTCAATTCGTAACCTAAACAAATCATTCAAAATCTACATTCTATCATTAACTTGCATTCATCATTCATAATCCAAATAAGAAAATCCTACATTGAAAATTCAACATTCATCATTCCTAAGCCCCCCCCCCAAAAAAAAAAAAAAAAAAGAAGTAATTCTTCATTAACTTACATTCATCCAAAATGCAAAAAAAATAAAAATTCATTAACTTACATTCATCCAAAACCAAAACGCAATTAAAAAAAAAAATTGTTGTCAAACTTCATTCAATACAAACCCATGAAATAAAATTAAAACATTTCTAAGATATCAAACTTCATCTTCATGAATCACATCCAATTCAACTTTCACAAATTCCAATTCTAATTCCATGCATTTGGTTGATGAACCCTACACAAAAACAAATTGAAAAAATATAAACTTTAATCTTCAATTATAGTAAGAAATGAAAAGATAAACAAATGTCTATATATTGCATCTCAATATAGTAAGAAAATGTGTTGAGTATATGAAAAAATTACCAATGAGCAAATGGATATTAGACATCAATTATAGCATCAACATTATAGGTTGAAGTTGAAGATGAGCTTGACTCCAAAGTACCTAATTAGAAGTCAACAAGAGAAGATTAATAAAACTTACATTAGAAAATGAATAATACAAATAAAAATAAAGATAAATAAATTCTCATTTACCCGAGTCATATTGCTCAAATTCTTCCACATCATCCATCGCCTTTCGAAGAGAAATTGGAAGGTTGCTTCGAAGCCAATTTTGAGTACATACAAGAGCTTCAACCATAGAAGGCGAGAGTGAACTACGAAATGGGTCAAGAATACGCCCTCCCGTACTAAAAGCCGACTCCGATGCAACGGTAGAAATAGGCATGGCCAACACATCCCTAGCAAGTTGTGATAACACCCTATATTTGGTTGCATTCACCTTCCAATAATCCAAAATCTCAAATGTTTGATTCTTTGCAAAATGTTCAACCTCGGATAAATATTGTTCCAATTCCGACTTAGATCCACTAGTGCATCGCCCCTCCAAATAGGAATTAAATTGGGAGTCAACTAAAGAATAGGGATCATCATCATCATCATCTTCCACCATATTCACAACTTCACTCACACTTGGAAGTTTCTCATTTGAAGGATAAAGTGTGACATAATGGCTATACAAACGACTCAAGCAACTCTTAACCTTGTCTACCATCTCTTCCACCTTCCTATTATCTCCAAGAAATAAATTGGAAAAACAAAACTCCAAGTATGTCATTTTTTTGGTAGGATCAAGAACCACCGCAACATACAACAACAAATTGATTTTACTTCCATCCCCCCAATACTTGCTAAACTTTAGCTTCATAGTCTTTGCCATTGTGCTCAAAGTATCATCCTCCTCCAAAATTAATTGGTTAATTTTGCTTTCAATAACAAACATCTCTTTGTAAAAAGCATTGGAAGTAACAAAGAGAGACCCCGAAAATTTCTTAGTTGCAACATAAAATAATTTTAGAAACCTCAAAAAAATTCTACACTTTTTCCAATCCAACTCATTCGGACTTCTTCTTATGCCACCATCAACATCCTTGAAATAAGGTTCAAAGTTGGAATCCACAAACTTCAATCGGTTAAAGCCTTCTCATACTTTTCGGCGGCCTCTAACATCAAATAGGTAGAGTTCCACCTAGTTGGTACATCTAGGCATACAAGAGCTTTTGAATCAAGTTTGAGTGTGGCCGCACACTTCTTAAAAACATCGTGCCTATGAGGAGAAGACCTCACATATCTCACCGCAAGTCTAATGTTGGCAATAGAATCAACCATTTCTTTTAACCCATCATTCATAACAACGCATATGAATAAACTCATGTTGCAAAATAGTCCCCTTCCAATCTTTGGTTATCGTTTTCAAATATTGAATGGTAAGATTATTAGAACTAGCATTATCAACTGTTAAGGTGAATATGCTATCAATGTTCCACTCAATCAAACACGACTCAATTTTTCGACCTAATGTTTCTCCTTTGTGATCCTCAACTTGTTGAAAATTTATGATTCTTTTTTGAAGTTTCCAGTTATCATCAATGAAATGAGCAGTCAAACACATGTAACACAAATTCTGAATAGATGTCCAAGTGTCTGTAGTAAAGCAAATTCTACGACCCTTCATGGCCTTCTTTAACTTATCCCTTTCATTCTTGAATATATTGAGCACTTCTCTAGATATGGTTTGACGAGAGGGAATTGGTGTGAATTTGGGTTGCATGACATTACAAAATCTTCTAAACCCAACACCCTCCACAAATCTAAATGGCAACTCATCAATGACCACCATCTCCGCAAGAGCCCTTTTACAAGTATCAAAATTAAAAATTGTTGCTACAACCTCAACACCCTCTTCATTTTGTTTCGGTTTAAGATTTAGTGTTTGTTGACCATCTGTATCCCTATTTGGATATTCTTTACAATTGGGTGTATGACTCCTCAAATTACTAGTCCCATGAGTTCTAGAGTCAGCCATATACTCTTTCTTACAATATTTACATACGGCTCTACGCTTCCCATCGGTCCCTACAACCTTGTCAAAATGATCCCAAACTGTGGATGGTGCTCTCCCCTCCACCTCACTCTTTCTCTTTGGGGGTCTAGGAGGCTTAGGTTCAAGTTCAGGTTCGGGTTCGACTAAAGAGGATTCATTTGAGAATTAGAGGATTCCGGAGGTACAAGATTGATTGCGGGAGATTGAATACTATCCTCCATTTAAACTGGATTACAAAAATACAGTCACAGAATCAATTTTACAGACACATATTCAATTTTAATAACAGATTGAATTCCAAAATTATACAAACAGATTCAGATGTACCAAAATTATACAGACAGAATCAATCAGTTTGAATGTAAACAGACAGATTCAATGTAAACAGATTGAATGTAAACAGATTCAATTCAGAATTAAATAACATTCAGATTCTACCTATTTTTTCTGAATTCCACCTAGTTGGTCAATCTGAATTCCAAAAATTAAATAACATACAGATTCAGATTTCAGATTTAAAAAACAAATTTGAAGAAAGAAACACAGATTCAATCAGATTTAACATACAGAAACACAGAAAGAAACACAGATTTAAAGAACAAATTTGAAGAAAGAAACACAGATTTGAACAAATTTGAACAGATTCAGATTTAACATACAGACAGGTTCGATGCAGACTAGCCAAAACAAATATGAAACCGAACAAAACAAACACAGAGGCCAAAACAATTTGAA
This sequence comes from Camellia japonica, assembly GCA_030407325.1. Taxonomy (NCBI): domain Eukaryota; kingdom Viridiplantae; phylum Streptophyta; class Magnoliopsida; order Ericales; family Theaceae; genus Camellia; species Camellia japonica. The sequence continues at coordinate 120,396,679 of JAPPVO010000019.1, forward strand.
GAACAAATCTGAAACCGAAGCTACCTCAAACAAAACAAACACAGGCCAAAACAAATTCAAAAAATCAGATCTGTTGGTCCACAAAAAAAATCAGATTTATTTCCAAAGAAACACAGATTCGATCGGTGCAGAGATGAGAGATCAGGAAGAGAGAGAGAGAGAGAGAGAGTGGCTTACTTGTGTGTGAGTCGATCGGTACAGAGATACACAAAGTGAGACTGATGAGATGAGAGAGTGAGGGAGACAGATCAGATCAGAGAGATATTTCATATATATATATATATAAAACAAAAAAAATCAACGATCGATCGGGGCGAGAGAGAGAGAGACAGAGATTGAGAGAGAGAGTTTACCTGTGAGTAGATCGGCGGTGTGATGATCGGTGCGATGAGATGATCGGCGTTGAGAGAGTGATCGGTGCAGAAACGAGAGAGTGAGAGAGAGACAGTGAGAGTGATGAGTTGAGATGAGAGACTGAGAGAGTGAGGGAGAGGAGACGATTGATTTTAGGGTTTTTTCTTTTGTTTTGTTTGTTATAGGTGAGTGAGATGGTGAATGAGAGATGGACAGTTAGATTTGAAAGATGAAAAAAAAAAATTTAATTAATTTAATACGGGCGGGTTGGGCGGTGCGGTTCAAACCCGCAACCCGCCTGCAACCCGAAATTTGTATAAAATCCAAACCGCATCCTACCCTAATGTGTTTGCGAAACCGCCCACATGCGTGCGGTTCGGATTAGGTAAGGCAGTTTGGGCAGGTCGGATGACCCTATGCCCAGCCCTAGTGTGCACGACCACTCTCCCCGTCATTGCATAAGCTCTAGGGAGTGTAGTCCTCGATCCTCGTGCCACCAATCACGCATCTCGATGCATGATGGCCGAGGAGTCGAATTGCATGACTCAATGTGAAATGAATGCACAAATGAACACAATAAGGCCTAAACTCCATCATGGATAATCAAGAGTGTCAGCAATCGAGAATCGAAGCACGTTTCGTCACTTTGAGTACGAAACGTCTCTCGTTTCCCGTGTTTGGACTAAACCCTACTCCAAACACTATGCAACAACTAGAATGGCATGGTATGCAAACACGATGCAACAACTAGCATGCAATCCTAAACGAAATGCAACTAAGACATGCAAACATGCAAGGAATGACATACAAAGGTGCAACTAGCATACATAATGCTATGAACTGCGAATGGCATACACAATGCACATGACGCTATATGGCATACACAATGCGCATATGACGATGGACATACACAAAGACATAATCAAGGCATACACAATGCGACGATCAAGCATGCGACAACATAGACATGGCATACACAATGCAAGATGGACTTAAACTAAAATGAATGGACCTCAGCCACACTCAAATCAATGGCCATACATGATGAAAATGAAGCAACAACACACATGCAAACATGTACAAATGCAAGGGACCAAACCCAAGGCACAAAGTGCAACTCCACCAAGAGCATGGCAAGAATGAAATATGGCATACAATGACACATATTCCAGCTCTAAAATGGCATACAAAAAGGCTCCGAATCATGCAAACGACTCACACAATGCACGTTGGAAGGCTCAAGTACCGAAACTAGTGAAGTGCATTACACTAGAGGTACACAAAGCAATGCTCAAATGACCCAACCAGCCCCAAAAAGTCCCTATGCAGGTCCAAGACAGTAGGAAAATGGTCTAAAATGATGGCTCAAAAGACACGGAAATGAAGCTCATGCAATGGTCCATAAATGAGGTATTTATGCACAACTCTCAAACACGTTTAAAGAGCGGAAAACATGGGAACATGGCAACCTTACATGCTCTGAAATACCATGCACAATGACCCCAAAACATGAAAACACCACCATTCAAGCAAGCAAGAAGCTTCAAAACTCAAAGCTAGGCATGGGCATTGCACTACAAGCATGCATAGCAAGCATCATTCGACCAAGAGGCCTAAAAACAGAGCTAAGGCAGTCCAAGACATGCACAAAATCAGTTTAAGGCATGGCCAAAAAGTGCTAGAATCAAAGACCAAAAGAGTATGCGATACAAGCTAGTGAAGAGGGTTTACACTACAAGTATATGAAGCATTCAAGAGGTCACTAAACCAGAAAAATTCAGAGGTATGACATGCCAAATAAAGCCCAAAAACCCATTGAAACATGGTCAATGCATGCAAGAATGAGATGCTCCTTTGATATGCTATGAAGAGGGTTATTCTGCACATGCAAGATGGACACTCAATGTGGCAAAATGGGCTCTGGAAAGAGCCTATGCAGGTCCTAAAACCCACCAAAAATGGCCTGAAACATGGCTTGGAAGCATGCAAATAAAGGGCTCCTTTGTAAGGCCAAAAATGCTAGAAAACAAAACAAGGGGAGAGAGGGTCACCCCTCTCTGATTTTGGCTCTCAAAAACACATAATAACCACTGAAAATCTACTGGATTTCAGTGGTCAAAAGGGCAAACAAAGCTCAAAACAAAGGCCTTAATGCATGGCTCAAAACAAGGTGGAATGAAGCATGCAAGGGGTAGATGACCCCCAACAGAAAAATGATCTTAAACAAACATGTTAAGGACCTCAAAATAAGACTTTTTTCAGTTTACACCAAAGCTTAAAAATGCTTGCAAACAAGGCTAAGAGATGGATCAAAATAAAGCTTAAAAGAGGGAAAAGGAGTTACCCTTGCAGCTCAGCAAAACCAGCAGCCTTCTGGACCAAAAACCCAACCTTTAACCTCTAAAAATGACCTCCAAGAACTTAGTAACAATGGTGGAGGTGGTAAGCTATGAGGTGCGGTGCAAAGGGGTCAAGAACCAAGCACTTTAGGGCTCAAAGTATAGAGATATACAGAGATGTAAGCCTCTTGCCTTAAACCAATTTTCTGAACCCTCTACAAGGAAGGAGAGGCCTTCCTTTATGGAGCAAAGGGGCCAAAGCTTCTCCTAGAAGCCAAAAACCAAGGGCAAAGATCCTCCATATATGTGTATGGAGGATCCAGTCTGTGCCCTCCAGCTGGCACAGCTGGCAACAACTCACTAAGACAGAAGTGATGGGAGTAGGCCGACCAGTTCAAGTGGTCGGCCGACCATTTGCCTTGGTCGGCCGACCAGGTCAAAAGGGTCAAGGTGGTCGGCAGCCTCCCAGGGTGGTCTCCAAGCTAAAAGCAAGCTAGTGGTATAGTGGAGACCAGTCAAAAGTGGCTCAAAAACCAAGGAGACCAGCTTCCTGACAAGAAAATTGGCCAGCGGGAGAAGAGGTGGTTTCCCACCCTTGTACCACCTTCCAAACAATGAAAATAGGGTCCATGCCAAAAATGAACCAAGACGGATGCAAAACGAGGATTCGGGGGCCAAAACGCGCAGCCGGGTGCCCCGAAAACTAACTGTTAAGCATCGAAAGTGGCGTGCGACCACGAAGGTGGTCTCCCGGGCCACAGTGTCCCTCTAGAGAGAGGAAACAAGGTGTGTACCAAAAACCGGAGCAAACGGAGAAAGTTAAGCGGTCCCGAACTGAGGCGCACGGCCGACGGCTCCGAAAATCGAAAACTGGTCTCCAAATGGGAACAGTGGTCTACGACCACGAAAAGTAGCCTACGACCACTAGGAGATGGTCTACGAGACCTCTTCCTCCCTTCGGGAAGGAAAAACAGAACCTGGTTCGCAAACCGAGGCAAAGCACAAAAGAATCCCGAAGTTCGGAGGCAAGGCTCTCAGCCGAGACTCCGTAACCTCAGAACGAGCACAACATGCATCATCACCGAGCGCTCAATTGATGACGTCTGAGTCTTAAGGTCGGTCAAAAATGGGGTGTCTACAATGCGTTGCATTAGTTGCCCCATGGACGTCGGCTGGTTCATTGTAAGCGAGTCCCTCAGCCTATGCCCGACCAGGAGACCGTGCTTATATTGGGTGATTGCCAAGTTAATCGGGCAATCTAGGATCTCGTTGAAGGTTTCCCAGTACCTGGAGTTGTATGCCTTGAGGGTGTCACTCGACTCCATCTTGACACTCAGAAGGTGGTCCACTTCCTTTGGCGTTTTGGTGTTGGTTTTGAAACGAGTCACGAATGCTTCCACCAACTGCTGCCACCTCTCGATGCTCTCTTCTGGAAGTCTCTCAAACCATTTTAAGCCCAGTTCGCCCAAACTTAATGGGAAAATAAGGCACATGAGAGCATCATTATGCTTGTGTCCAGCCATAACCTGCCGGAAGTGGCTTACATGACTGTACATATCACTTTTTCCGTCATAAAGTATAAACTTGGGCTGGTGAAAGCCCGCTGGGAGCGGCATGGTCTCTATCTCAAGGGAGAAGGGGGAGGCGTTCAGCCTCGCCAAGCCTGTGTCCAAAGGGACTGGTACGGCCAAAAGGGGCGGCGGCATCATAACCTCCTCACTATGGTGACCTCCGTAGGATAACCGCTGGAGTGCCAGCACCCTTTTAGCCTCCAGTCGGCGAGCTCGCTCCTTCAAGACGTCCCTCAAGTCCTCTGAACGGACGGAGTAGGAATATCTCGACGTGGTCGACGGACGTGAGGGATGGTAGGTACTATCTTGGGCACTAGACTTCTCTGTAGGCGTGTCTAGGTCTCCAACTCTATAGCTTCTGGTGATAGAAAGGGAGGGGGTGTGCAGCTGGCTCTGGCTGCCTGAGCAGCGGGGTTAGATGCACTCACTGTGGTCTCCCACTCCAGCAACACCCTTCCCTTTGACCCGTTGTTTAAGAGCTTCCATCTCTGCCGCCATTCTCTGGATGACGGTGTCTTGGTCCCTTAACTTGTGCTCCAGACGTCGAGCGTGCGATTCTTTTCACCGCCGGTGTCTGTTTGGGCTCCGTGAGCTACCAAAACCTCTAGCGCGCTTATCTCGTGCATCTCTTGGAAGTCCTCCTAGGGAAGTCTCCAGGTCCGCTATGTTCGGAATGGTGGGGAGTCTGTCTCTCCGTCTGGCTGACTCCGGGGTAACACCGTCAATGGCAGACAATGGTATTTCGTTGTTGTTCGCCATTGAAGGCAATAGATGAGCTTGGGGGACAAGGTTGTGTCTGCAAAAGTTCCCACAGACGGTGCCAATTGTACGGGGATGAGATATTCGTCGCTCTCCGTACTCCTTGCGTCCAAGCTCCGCTTCTATCCAATTAACCTGCGGACACAATGGTGGTGAGCTACCCGGCGGTGTGTTGCCGGAAAACCCCTCTGACGGTCAAGTTAGCACATACTCAGAGAGAGAAAGAGAGAGAGAGAAGCGCTGAATGAATGTTAAGTTTCTCTCACCAAATGATGTTCCATTGCCAGCATGGGGGGCGCAGTCATGCTTATGTACTTTCTACGCTCACCTCTGCATCCATTCACTTATTGACACGTGGAGCTGCCCTCCCATCTGCCAGCACAAATTCAGCTAAGCACCACCTAATAAAACCGCCAGTTGGCATCGGATGGGCAGCCCGGAGGAATTATCTCGGCCTCCTTCGACCGAGCTACTTAACGAGCCCAGTAGTGCCACTCGCCAAGCTCCATCACAACCGAGCTCCGTGGCATTCCAGTATGGCCGAGCTCCAGACAAGTTAGGCCGATCCAAGGGAGACCTTTCCGCCGAGCTACATGCGCGACCAATAAGCCCAGGTTGACAGTCGATCATCTCGACCGAATGGGCCCTGGACCTCAACCGAGCAAACCAACTCTGGATTAGCCCAAGTTAGCTCGGCCCAGACACGCTCGGACCTTTTTCTGTCCGGCCTCTACCGCGGCCCAGAGCCAGATTGTGCATCTTCTTCTCACTCTCCATTTTTTCCTAGTTAAAATATAAAAAAAAGGTAATTCTTTATTTTTCCTAATTCCTTTTTTATGTATGTACCCCAACACTGTTATTTATTTTACCTATTTACATACACAAACTTTTTAAAGAGTCTCCCAAAACTCTTCAAATGTAGCTAACCTTGAAGTATTTTGTTAAAATAGCTATTGTAATAGCTAACCCATTGGAGTGATTAAAATATAATAACGTTAGTTATAATAGCGAACAAACCTTATTTAAAGAGTTCTTTAAAGATGCTCTAAATTGAGGGAAATCAAGGTAAGGTTTGGGTATTCAAAATGGGGAGAAGTTGATATGAAAATCTTTTTATTTTGGAATGGCTTAATTTGTGGGATTCTCGAAACATTCAAAGGAGTACAAAATTGTCACGACCCAAACTCGCCCCTAAAAGTTTGGCATCGTAACCGGCCAGTAATCCACGATTACCAAAGGCCTAACTGGACAAATTAAACAAACGGGGCTAGCGGAAGCTAAGATATAAGAAAATAAAATGTCCAACGAGCTGTGAACTTATATGAAACAAAGGCATTGCCACATATATATACATATGTACATCAAGGTGTCACAAGTTTGTCAAAATACAACCAAAAGAGGGAAGTCATTCCCATCAACAACAAATATAATGCCAATGATAACTGACCATAACACATGAGTGAGTTCTAAAGGGCAATCATCGGGTCACCCAGTGCTCCAACAGATGGGAACCTCGACATGAAGCACAAAAGGGTGCTCGACAAAACTGAGGCAAAACTGTCGCCACTACGTCCCCTCCTGAATTGGATCACCTACAATATATATGTAAAACGTGAGCTAGAGCCCAGTGAATAACAGTAGTGTAAAGAGGTTCTGAATGATGTCCTTAGTGTAAAGCAAATCAAATTATATACATAACAGATACTTATCCCATACAGGAAGCATACAAGTATACGTGGTACATCCCATAGCAAACTAAATCAGACGGTTTTAAAGACCGAACAGATGGTCATGAAGACCGGTAATCAAATGTGATGGCCATCAACATCATAAACAGGAGCTCTAGAAACTGGAACTAACAGAGATCTCTCTATAGCAGCATAGACAGGTGCTAAGGATGCCATGAAATATAGTGTAAGTAAATAGGATCATCATTCGATAATTACAAAACAAAACATATCCCAACAAGGAATAAAATACATAAATTAAACATATCTTTACAATAATGTTACTCATAGTTGGCTTCATGATGCACGTGACTGGAACGTGGCGTTTGACCTACACAGGAAGATACAAGCATAGCACACTTAATTGGTTGTACAATCAACTATATTTTCACTATTAAGGAATTAGTCATTTACTCTCTTATAATGCCCGTGCAATGCAAATGTATGTCAAATATGGTTACAAATCATGCTAACGGAGGCCCAGGAATGGGGTAAACGAAGCAGAAAAATGAAACTGAGGCTGCCAAACAGCCGCACATGCGAAGCCCCTTGGCTGCACGTGCGGGACTCTCACCGCACATGCGTCGCACGTGCACCAGCAAGTGCAATTTATGTAGAATGCACTCTTTATCTCCCATGTTTTCCACACGTGCGGGCCTCCCCGCCGCACGCGCGCCAATGCTTCCCACACGTGCGGTCACCCTTGCTGCACGTGCGAATCTGGGTGTCCAAAACCGAAAATTCTGCTCTATTTTTGTGAGCTCTCCCTCTTCAAAACTCAAACCCAATTTGACCAAATCTATAATGACTCGACCCTCTTATATGCTTTAGACTTTGTTCTGTTTTTTTTTTTTTAATTAAGATGTGATTATATACATTGCCATGGAATTTTATGTGAATCTACGTTGAACTGAATGAATTATGCGTTCATGACAAAATATCTGTCGGTTATGAGGAAACCTATCGAAATTGAAACATATAGATTAGAAATTGAAAGCCTTAGAGGCGTGATAATTCAAAATTGACTTTACAGTTTTGATTAGCATGATTTTTAAGCCATAATGTGATTTTTTATAAAAATTCGATTTGTAACGAATTAAATTAATTTAATTGGGCCCAATTCTCAAATTAAGTTTATTTAGACTCATGACTTAAGTAAGTTGATAGCTATAAGACATGTGGAGGACTTAGAATCAAAATAAAAAGAAAAATATCTCCTAGAGGAAAGAAAGGAAGAAAAGCGAAAGAGAAAGAGAGAAAGAGCAAATCAACTAGGAGCTTAGTAGATTTAAGGAAGAGATCAAGGATTTGAAACTCCAAGTAAGTGTAGGCAACCTAATCACTCTAAAACTACTTTTAATTCCTTATTCTCAAGTATTTGAAGGAATTTTTTCACTCTTTAGATTAGGGTTTTGGATGTGATTGAGAGGATATACATAAGACTCGCCAATTTTCCTTGTATTTGCTTAATTTAAGGGTTAAATGTTGAAGTATGGGTTTACTTTGAGATAGCTTAAGGAGATTCATCTTTCAATCTCCAAGTTTTGCATATTATGGGCCCCCTATGTTGTATCTCTTTTTCTATATGTGTTTACACCTCTTGTGGCTCACTATGAAAGGAAGTATGATAAAATTGTAGAAATTCCTTTTTTTGCATGAGTTATGAGTTAATTATTTGTCAAAGTCATGTTTAGTATGTTATATGCTGTGATAATGAAGGAATTTTGCTTATAGTTTAGCCTTGAGATGCCTCTGGAAACTTGAATTTTTGGTTGAACTTCGGACTACTCAAAACAGGGCCTACGACCGCACGTACGGGACACAGCCGCACGTGCGGAAAACAGGGGAACCTGAAGATTACATTCTGAAATAAAAGCACGTGCGGGCCGCACGTGCGGCTTGAGGGAAAAAATTATGTTGACTTCTTTTACTTTTCTCGACCCTCTAAATGTGTTAAAATGTCCATTTGACTCTACCATAATGTATATAATTAAACGGAGCTTAACGAATCAAATAGTAAATAAACAAGAAGAGACTGAGGAAGAAAGTGAATGCTTACAAGTGTGTGTGCTATGTGTACGTCGCATATCGAAAAAGACTAGCGTGCAACCGCGCCACTGTGAGTAATAGTAGTGTAATATTATGCTTTGCTTACCTTATGATCATACTTTTACATGTGAAGAACATATGTTATGAATTCAGTGATGTGATTGGAATTTAATTGTGATAATTGAACAATGTCACTATCATGAATTAAGGCCATTGAAAATCTCTTAACAAAGGTGGGCCCAAGGCCGTTCCAAAAGAATCGCTTGTGGCTTATGACACATGGCTCTAAGGCCAAAATAGATGGAGACATGCCAATGTTCCACCTATGTTATGATGATATGGATTTAACGTGACTAATGGCGCTTAAGCCAAGGGAGGTGGAAGCATGCCGATGTTCCATCTACCCTATATTGTTCCGGACAATTGTCAATATGTTGGGCTAAAAGCCACTCCAAGACGTATTGGGCCTAAAGCTGTTTGGTATTACATGTGGGCCTGAGGCCGTTCTGTATTAATTATGGGCCCGAGGCCGTTTTGAAGTATGCACATGAATGTGATCTATACCTAACTATACATAGTTTCTAACTCTTATGCTTATTCGCTTGCCTTTATTACATTGCTATTATTCACTGAGCTTTGCTCACTCCATGTTTATGTATGTGTGTAGGTGATCAACGTAGAGAACAACCCTAGGTTGGCTTCAGGAGCCCTTTTGTTGGACCCGATTCGTTGAATTACCCAGATGGACTTTTATTTTATAATCAGGACCCCCTTTTGTTTTGTTTTGGGAGGTCCCATATACGTATATATAATGGCATGTTTTGATAGCTTTGGGTGACTTGTCTTAGTTAGTTTTAATGTATAGCCTACGGGTTGCTACCCTTTATGTACAAATGCTCATGTATGGACTCAATGTATATATATATATGATGTATAATGTGACATGATCCTGGCATATAGGCACGGCTCAATGGTGGTTTATTTTGATATTATATTTGTTTCCGTTCAGGCCCCACAGGAAATATAGTTATGAATATTTAACTCTGAGGCTAAATTTTCAAGATAGTCATGCCCAAACTTTTAGGGGCAAGTTGGGTTGTGACAAAATCAAAGCCCAAAAGTTATCAAACATGGTGTATAAACAAATACCAAGTTCAAACCAAGAATAGAACTTTAAATTCAAACTCAAGTCCCACAATCACATGAACAACTTCAAAGATGAGAAGAAAACAAAACCCATGCATATGGGAATTCTATGTTTCAACAAAACCATGGAAATCTAACTTAAAATCATGCAAGACCAAGTAAATGAGCTTAAGTAATGCCCTTTATACTACGTTTTAGAGAATTCCTTCTATTAGGGTTTGTAACACAACTGACACTACCCAACCCCTCACTCTTTCCTTAAATTCCATGAGTTCAAGATGAAAATTAGTCTCATGCAAGAAATTATGAAGAATTCTTACCTCAATGAGTTAATTTAGTGAAGTTGCTTCAAGTTCTCTTCTTCTCCATTTCTTTCTCTTTTTCTCCCCTTATTCTCTAGAATGCTCTCTCTCCTTCTCAGATTATCTCTCTCTGTCTCTCTCTCTCTCTCTCTCTCTCTCTCTCTCTCTTATTTGAGTTCATCACAGATATAAAAAATTTATCTAATTCTATTTAACATGATTTAATCAAATTAGAACCACATCACTTGAATTAATTATCTAATTAATTAAAATAATTTCTTACTGACACCTAAGTTAGCTGAACCCTACTTTAAAGGGAATTAGGCTCTACCACCTAGTCCATTAGTCACTTGGCAACCTTATAATTAATGAATCAAACAGGTCTTTTTCACAAATTAACGTATCTGTCAAACAAAACATGGTGCACATAACATATGAATAAACATAAAAAGCACATATAAATACATAATGAAGATTAACCATAAAATTAACGGCTAATTAAGAGGCGGGTGTTACAAAAACCCAATTGGTAAACTTTGGACAAACGTGTAATTTCAAGATATTGATATTTTGGTCATTTATGGGTATTAACTAACATTCTGAATGTAAAACATAAGGTTATCCTATCATTTCTACATAGATATGGAAATGAGATTTATTGGTGCATCTCCCATGAAATAACAATGATAATAACAATTGAAATGAACAATACACTGATAATAAAACGAAATTCTATGGAATATGAGTGTGTACCATATATACCCCTAATTATGTCTTTCGTGATATTTGGTTATGACTTATTGTGGTATTAGTTATGACTCATTGTGCTATTAGTTATGACATTATTTTGGTTATGATTCAAGAGCTCTTTGTTATACCTTATGTAGTATTTGGTTATAACTCATTTTTTTTAGTTATGACTCCTATAAGATTGAGTTATGACATTTATGATAGTTAAACTCATAAATGACATAATTTGTACACGATACACTTCCTTTTAATAGCATTACCTGATAATAAAATACGAAGCAGACGAATTTTATTATATAATATTATATAAACCTGGAATTCATGAAATTTAACCATGACACTTGTAGTCACTATCTTGTTTTTGTGCAAAATTTTCTTGTTTCTAAAAGGAAAAAAAAATACAGAATGAGATTCATTTATTTTACATTAGAGGTGTAATTTGGGCAGGCTTAATCCGAGCAACCCAAGCCTAATCCAAATTTTTTTTAGGGTTTGGACAACATATTTTTAAATTTGGTATGGACTTAGACAAAAATTCAGAAGGTTGAATTAAATTTGGATAGGCTTGGACAAAGACATCTAACAATCCAAGCAACCTGAAACTCTTCGATACAAATTATAGCAACCCCGACCTATGATTGACCTATAATCCTTGATTAAGAATGCTTAACAAGCACTTAAGATGAAACCCTAAGTAAATTGCATGTGCCATGTGTTATTTGTATTTATATCTGTCTACTGTAGGAATATCTGTCGATAATTCCGCCTGAATCTGTGAATTAAAGGCCTTATCGGTCACCGAACTTGAAATTGACTGTGCCAATGTGTTAATTCGGATTTTTAGGATCTTATGGTAGGTTTAATTGAAATTTGATTCGGAATCAAATAATTAGAATAAATAATTACAATTTGATTAGTTTAAGCTAGATTGATTAGTGAAGTCTATATAAGGCTAATGTTAAGCCTTAAAACATTCTTTATACTCACCTTTCATCATTTTGAGCTCTTTAAACGTGGAGAGAGAGAGAGAGAGAACAAGAGAGAATTGAGGAAGACTTGGTAAGATTAGAAAGAATTTGGAGGAATTTGCTTGTAAACTCAAGGGATTTGCTATATAGAGCCCAATTGGAAATTCAACTCTTAAATTATGAATTTGAGTCACTTAGTGCAAGAAATCTAGAGAATTAGAAGAATGATCATGAGATTCAAGATAAGAATGTAGAATTGAGCATGATCCATGCATGCATGCATATTTCATGGCAATTTGAAATTGTTTTCCGAAGAATTCCCTCATGCATGCACTTACCTTAGCTTGATTTTGAGAATTCATCATGTTTCATAGAAATTTATCCTAATTATGCATGTTTTGAAAGTTTTGAATTCATATCATTACATGCATGTTATATACATATATATTTCAAGTTTGGTTTTGGGTCATTAACATGTTTTTGCCTTGGTTTTGTGAAATGATTTTCAATTCAAGATGTATTAGTTTTTACATGTTTTCTCAAGTTTGTACCTAAAAGAATGTGTTTTTATGCTTTGAAATCGAGTTTTGAACTTGAAGAACAAATTTGGAAATTCCAGATTCTACATCTTCGCTCGAGCGACCAAAGCTTCACTTAAGCGACCACCCTTTGTTTTGAACCTTGGCTCGAGCGTAAAATGAGAGCTCCCAGTAATTTTGTAGACAATTGCATGGTGCCTCGAGCAAATATCCTTTTCCTTAGTGCTTGGCTTGAGCGATTGTTCGAGCGATTGTCGAGCATGAAAATCGAGCATCCAGTACTTTTACAGACTTTGCAGAACACTCGAGCAACCAAAGCTTCGCTCGAGCGAACTGCCCTATTTTTCAAAATTTGGCTAAGTGTTCCAAAGTGCATTTTTGTATCCTCATTGCATCCTAGGCATTCTTAAGCTATGGTTTAGGCCATATTAATGAGGATACGAGTTAGAAACACACGTTAAGAAAGAAGAATGATAAGTTAAGCACCTATGGGACGTGTGTTCAATGTGTATCTGTCACGTGTTTATGTAGGTCACGTGTTATTGCCGTCTGATCAGTCTATTATGTCCAAGTGATTTGTTCTGCTACTAGAGCTATATGTAAGTAATAACTCTATAAAGCTATGTCTGATTATAAGTATTTTTAGAATGATACGATAAGATCTGTTTTGTGAAATGCTATTTTGTGAAGCATGAATGATTGTCCAGTTTTTTTTAAATGTATTCGTGGCATCCTTAGCATTAAGTGTTCATGTGACCTGGTACTAGGGTTTCAAGTGGGTTCCATTCATGGAACTGGTTATGCATAACCGCTTATATGATTTGCACGTGGGTCTTTATGACGATCCTAAGTGAAAATGGGTCTTTATGACCAAGTGATTTGTGAGCTAATGGATGTGCCACGTATAACTGTTTAAGAAATCTATATACGTATGTGAATCTGAATCTGTTATGATATGTAATCTGATTTCTAAATTTGTTTTGGACATCATTTGTAAACCCTTTACTCTATTATTATTCACTGGGCTCCAGCTCACTATATTATTTATGTATGTGGGAGATCAGGCGCGTGATCAGGCCTAAGTTGTTGCCTGGATCTGTTTTGTGTTGGCCAACCTGTGCGCCTCCCGAGAAAGTTCCCGGAATACTTCAAGTGGTCGAAATTTGTGTACTAAATTTAAGACTTTTGTTTCTTTTGTTTAAGTCTTGTTTTATGCACTCTATATATTGGGCTAAACCCTTTTGTTATATCTGTACACGTGATGTCACAAAAAATATGATTATAAGTTTAAATTTTCTGTCTCATATATGTCTGCACAGCTCTATGGATAATGTATTTTAATCTTTATACGTTCAGAGGCCTTCGGTAGTCATAAGATTACTGGCCGGTTACGATGCTAAACCTATAGAGGCGGGTTTGGGTCGTGACACGTATATAGATATATAAAAATATTAAATATACATACAAATTATTAGCCATTACATGATATTAAAGTGATTTAGATTATTAAATCATATTGAATATATATTATATATACAAATAACACAAAATATTATATTTTTTAATTTTCACTCATAAATTGTAAATACTACCATAGAGGCATCTCTTTTACATTATATAAACTACTTGTCTTGATGTTATTAATGATTTTCTTAAAAAAAATTGTAAATAGAGTCTAATTTTAATAAATTAATAATTTAGTAAAAAAAACTAAAATTCATGTACAATTTACGCAATTTGGGCAACTATGACAATTCGGGCTTGGACAAATAATGTCGAGTTACAATTCGGACCTAGACAAGTCTAAGCACAATTTGGATTGGATAACATCCCAACTCAACCGAACCAACTCGAGTTGCACCCCTATTCAATTTTTTAAATTAAATTGAATAACTTTTATATTTAATTTAATTTATTAAACATAATAAGAATAAAATATTAAAAAATATATATCATTTTATCTATCTATCTATGTCTTATTATTATTATTATTATTATTTGCTATCATAACTCATAAATTTTTATGTATCATATCTTATATCATCTGTCTTATTAGTAGCATTTCTTTTTTAACCATGACGAATTATGCTAACACTTCCCTACTTCCGCTTACCAAAACTTCTAAATGCCCCCACATTATTTTTTTGGGCTACCATATTTAAAATTTTTTTTTTTACACTTTTGACCCTAAATGATATTATCATAAAAGACACAAAAGAGTGTAATATGAAATAAACAATTTATATGTATTCCTACCCAATACACTACATGAATCTAATGCACACCCACTGCACCCAACCTTAGTTCGTCATTTCTTTACTTTTTTGCTTACTAAACTTTAGAGCTATGACACACAAGTGATGAATGGTGCATCAAATAGTAAGTTCTAATTATTTTGGGCTCCAAAAGGTGCTTTGGTTTCAAAGTTTTTATTATTTTTTGGGGGGGTTAATTAACGAAACCCCAACAACTACTTTTGTGAAAGTTGTACAAAATACCAAAGCCAATGAACTGAGCAAGAGCAGCCAGTTCAAACAACAAAATCCAAACATAATTATTTTGTTTGGACATATTATACCAAAGATTTTGAATTTGTAAGGAAGCTTTATGTTAGACAAAATGACATCATTTGGTTTTGTGTTTCCGAACACTATTTGTGGTTGTCAAATGCAAAGGAATATATTAACAATTTATAACTTTTGAGATTGTTTATCTTCTGAGATTGGGTTCCCAAATGAAGTGGGCTATCCCTTTGCAATAGGAGGAAACAATGGATGTGCAAGCAATGCAATGGATCTTCTTTGTTGATGATGATTTTTTTGAAGAGGAAGATGGTGGGTTTTGAATGAATTTTTAGTGTAGGTACAATCGTACAAATGTGCTGTAGGTGAGTGTGCGACTAGGGATAGTTTTGATATTATAGTGGGGTTCGAAAAATGTTCAAGGAGGGGGTTCAAATGAATAATATCATTTTCCCACATATGAAAGCTTCTACATGCATTCCACAAAATTTATTAGTTCATGTAATGTTTTTTGTTCGAATATCAACTATTGAACAAAAATTCATAGTTTAGATATCAACTACCAAATGAAAACCCAAATTGGTAGTTGATATCCAAACAATTTTTTTTTGTTCAATAATTGATATCTAAATAATTGATTTTTATTCGATAGTTGATATTCGAAGGGATAAAATGGTGTGAATCAAGAAAAGAGGTGGTGTGCAAAAAAAAAAAAAAAAACTCCTCCGCCTACCTCTACAACCTTTAAGAGCTTTTATTTTCACACACGAAAAACTCTTAATGCACATCTTCTCTCAATACACACATTAAATGATTTTGAAATGTTTTGCTCAGTAACTCCATGTCAAAAATAGCCCCACCATAACCTTATCTTTAACCATCACCGGTCTCCTCTCCCAACTGTGGACGCGCTCCCGGGAACTCTCCAATATCCGCGCTCGTGATGGGCGCGCGCGCGAATCTCGTTTTGTTCCGAGCTACCATAGTTCGGACTCAATGTCACGGTTCTGAATCTAATCTCGCAAAGTACAATGCAAGACCGATAAATCACCAAAGAGTCCAAATCCGACAAATCGTTTTGGAAAACTAATTTTTATAAAGAAGTGCCAAACATGGACTGCTTTGCCAGATACAGAGTCGCCACCTAAATATTTTATTTTGGGGGAATTTAGGAAACCCTGACTCGTGCCTAAGGCCACGTGTTCGTCATCACCAAAGTTGCCTCGGCTCGGGAACTTGGGTACGAGAGGGGAAGGTCATGCAATGAGCACCCCCGCTCACCCGATCAAAAGATTGGCCTTTACTAAGCATGATATTTTATTTTTGAAAACACATGTGTTCTTATTTCGTTTATTAACCTAGAATTACTTTGTTATGCGCACAGCAAACAAGTATAGACCAGATCGCCTAAGTTGGAACAAAACATTGCATATTCGTTTATGAAAATGATTTGGAGTTTGCTACTCGCAAGTAGGCTAAATTCGGGAGTCAATGAATTGTTCCAATTCAAGTAATCCAACCTTCACCCACAAGCATTCAGGCAGTCATAGCAAATAAGCAATTAGCCTCATGGCAAGCATGCTTTCATGGCAACATTAACACACATGCAGTATGGTAAAGCGTAAACACTCACAGTGTACTCTGAGACAAAACAAAGAACTAGTTAGAAATCATGCATGATCCAAGTCCATGTTAAGATGACTAATGCAACGCATGCGAGAATGTAACTCAAATAGGCTCGGCTATTCTAGAATGGCATGTGAAATGCAACTTAGTACATGTATTCAAATAGGTATTGAAAATACAATGCTGGTTTGTATGATGCGCCGAGCTCGGTGCATGCAAAACAGATGAATGGATGCAGGCATGCGAGTATAAGGTATGCTAAATGAAATATGCCCTAAAACTAACCATCGTAAGCGGTTAAGTAAAAGGGAGAAAGAAATGGGGGTTGGAAGACATGCATCACACACATGCACGCTTATTACAACAATACGCCCTCTCGACGGAGGGACAGAATAAGAAGCTAACTAGCTAATCTAAGCTAATTAAACTAATTATTACAAAACAAACTAATTAACTAATCCTAGTTAACTAATTAAGCTATTACAACACAAATTGAAATAGCTAAACACATTAACTATTAAAGTAAAAAATGAATGCCTAATCTAGCTAAGTAAAGAAGCTAAATAAAGCAGTAAAACAGGAGGTTCTCAGAGGGAGAAGACTAGATGCATGCTCGGTCGCCTCGTTTGGAAATCCGTCGCAATGCCCCAATTTGCCTCTGTTTGCAATTGTCCTCAGAACCTTGCACCAAGCTCCAGAAAGCTTCCAACTCACCTTGGAGACCTGTGGGAGGTTGGCCGACCACCTAGGGATGTCACCAGCCACTGGCTGACCACTTTCTGTGCTGAAAACCAGAAAAAGTGGTCGGCCAGCTAGTTTTTCTGGCTGGCCGACCAGTTGTTGCTGCATTTCTCCAGTTTGCTGCAACAGAGAGCAAGAAAGGGCATGGCAATATATTTGCAAGATATGTGTGCACAACCACCCTCCTTATCATTTCATAAGCTCAAGGGAGTATGGTCCTTGACCCTTGGGCCACTAATCGCGCATCTCGATGCATGATGGTCGAGAGGCGAAGTTGCACAATTCAATATGAAAATGAATGCACAAGTAAACACATAAGGCCTAAAACTCTATCATGTATGATCAAGAGCGTCGGCGACCGAGAATTGAGGCACGTTTCATCACTTCAAGTATGAAACATCCCTCGTTTCCCGTGTTTGGACTAACACCTATTCCAAACACAATGCAACACATAACATGGCATGCACAATGCTATGTAACATGGCGCATGCAAAAATGCAATGCAACACAAGCATGCAAATATGCAATATAACTTAAGCATGCAAACATACAATGCAATATGAACAACCTAACAAGGCTAATGGCATGCATGTACAATGCAATGAACAACAAGTAGCATGCACAATGCAAATGAACATAGCATACACAAATGCAATGAACAATAGGGCATACTCAATGCAATGACTATCATGGCATACTCAATGCAATATGATCATGGCATACATAATGCGAATCAAGAGCATGGCATGTGCAATGCAAACAATAACATAATATGCACGATGCGATGTAACATGGCATACACAATGCTCAATGGACTTAAACCAAAATGGATAGACCTCAGCCATGCCCAAATCAGAGGCCATAAGGATGAAACTAAGGCACAAAAGGGCAAGGCAAGCATGCACAAGCCTTGGCCTATCAAGCAGGCCTAAGAGCACAACCCTCAAGAAGGCTCAAGGAGTAATAAAAGTGGAAGTGTAACAACACTAAGTGCACTGAAATTAAGTAAGAAATGATGCCAAATCATTCAATCAAACACAAGTATAGCATGCAAAGGTCCTAAAGCATGAAAGCTAATAAAGAGGACTACAAAGGAGGCATGCAATACATGGCAAATATGCATGAACCAACCATGGACAGAGCTGAAATAGGTCAAAACAATGACCAAAACATGCTAAGATGGAGGCTCAAAAACCTAGGCATGCAAGCATACACACTAGGCCACAATAAAGCAACAATGCACAATACTCAAAGGCATTCAAAACATGAAAGAAGTGGGAACATAGCCATGCTAAATGCTCTGAAATGAAGTATTAAATGATGCCAAATCATCTAAATAGCTCAAAGATAGCATACATGAGTCAACAAGACACAAAGCTAGCAAGGCCAATTGCACTACAGCTATACAAAGCATGAAGGATATGGCAAAAGCAACCCAAAAAAGTCCTAGATCATGCCAAAATGATACTAAAACATGCATGGAAGGAAGCCAAAACAAGCTAGCATGAAGGGCATAAGGCATGATGCACACAAGGCAAATAAAGTGGATCACACTACACCTATTAGGACCAAGCATGGAATGACTTAACCAACAAAAATCAGAGTTATATCATGGCAAAATAACCCCAAATAAGCACTGAAATGATGGCTCGCAAGCTGGCATGAAGGCATACGTAGTGATTCATGTTAAGGCATAAAGGGGCAAACCCTCCAATGCATTGAAAGAGCAAAAAATGCAAGTGCATGCCCATGAAACGTGGACTGAAATCACATAATAAATGATGCCAAATCATTCAAATAGTCCAAGTAAAGCATGCTAATGGACTTGGTGCACAAAGCTAACAAGCTAAATTGAACCATGGCTATACAAAACAAGTCATGCATGGTCAAAACAACACAAATCAGAGCTAAAACATGTTAAAATATGGACAAAAGCTTCTCAAGGTTAAGCCAAAAGCATGCTAGAATGACATGTTAAAGCATGATGCATGTTAGGCTATTTCATGGAATTGCACTACAAGTGCATGAAGCATGCAAGAGGTGACCAAACCAAACCCTAACAGAGGTATGACATGGCAAAACAACACCAAGAACATGCTGAAATGGACTCAAATCAAGCTAGAATGACATGCTACTTTATGAAGCATACAAAGCTAGTGTGTGTGATTTACACTACAAGTGTATAAACCATGCATGGAGTGACCAAACCAAGTAAAAATAGTGGTATGCCATAGCAAAAAAACCACAAATACAAGCTAAGAATAAGCTAACACAAGCTAACAAACATGCTCACACATGAGGCATTCAAAGCAAGTATTGAAGACACAAGGAGAGGGGATAACCCTCTCCTTTTTGGGACCTTGATTTCAGTGGTGAGAAGGCCAAAACAAGGTGATCCCAAAGCTTAAAAAGGAGGCACAAGAACAAGGCCAAACAAGGCCTAAGAGGGGTAAACAACCCCAAACACAAAAGTGACCTTAAACAAAGATCTTAAGCACCAAAATTCAGAACTTTTTGTAGTTAAAAGTTAAGCTTAAAACAGCATGCAAGTAGGGCTAAAAGCTTAAGCAAAAATGGGGGTTTAAAGGGTTAAAAGCTCACCCTTGAAGACCACCTTCAAAGTTGCAATTCTAGCAACTTTTTCAAACTCAAACCACACCAAGAACCTCAAAACCAGCTCCTAATCACCTCAACAACAAAAGGATGGTGTTTGAGTGTGTGTTTGTGTGCAATAGTAAGACAAAATGACACTTTAAGGCACAAAACAAGAGCAAAAGAGAGATATAGATACAAGTGTATATCTATAACTCAAACCACCAAATTCTGAACCTAGAGGAGGGAGGCAGAGCCTCCCTCTTATAGAGAACAAAAACACAAGCTTCTTAAAGAAGCTAAGGCTCAAGGCCATCCCTCCATACACGTGTATGGAGGATGGTTCAAATGCTCTCCAGCTGTGCCAGCTGGCCAAAAATATCTCCAAAAAGGTGACAAAAAGCAGCCAACCACTTGAAGTGGTCGGCCGACCACTTTAAGTGGTCTCCCACAACAAAAACTGGTCGGTTAGGGGTAGGAGAAGTCTACACACTGAAAACAAGCAAGTGGTGTGGTGGCCGACCAGAAAGGTGGCCCAAAGACCAAGAAAGCCAGTTATCCGACCAGAAAACTGGCTGGCAGGAGGAAAAGTGGTCTCCAAGGGAAAAAAATGGTCTCCCACCCTTGTACCACCTTCCAAACAAGGAAAACAAGGTTTGTACCAAAGACAAACCAAAACGGATGCAAGACGAAAGTTCGGGAGGCAAAGCGCACAGCCGGAAGCCTCGAAAACTAGCTGTCAAGCACCAAAAGTGGTTTACGACCACAAAAGTGGTCTGCCAAACCACAGTGGCCCTCTAGGCCAAGGAAACAAGGTGTGGTTCAAAAACCACACCAAATGGACAACGTTAAGCGATCTCGAGACAAGGTGCGCGGCCAACGGCTCCAAAAACCGAAAATTAGTCTCCAAACGGGAAAAGTGGTCTACGACCACAAAAGGTGGTCTATGACCACAAAAGAGTGGACTACAAGACCTCTCCTTCCCTCAGGCAAGGAAAACAATGCTTGGTCTGCAAATCGAGCCGAAGCATAAAGAGTTCAGAGGCCCGGAGGCAAGGCTCTTAGCCAAAACTCCGAAACCTCGAAACGAGCGCAACATGCACTATCATCGAGCGCTCAATCGATAATGTCTGAGTCTTAAGGTCGGTCAAAAATGGGGTGTCTGCACCAACCATCTCTTCTCATTGTCATCCTATTGCTCACATTTCTACGACCACCCCAACTCTTCCCCCACCATCCACAACCAACTTAGAAACTTTAGCTACTACATACCAAAATACCAAATCTGTTCAATGGTATTAACGATTGATATCCAGAATAATATTATTGGTTCAATAGTTGATATATGTACGATGTGGGTTTAAAGAGGGTCACCGGAATTTATGGAAGTCGCCAGAAACTTGTCAAAAAAGACAAAGTTCCAGAATCTCCAAAATTCCTATAAAAAAAGGAGGGTAAAGGCCAAAGATAATGAATGGATGCACTTGGATCAAAGAATTATAGATGATGATGGATGGATAGTTGGTAGAAAGGAGAAACAAAGAAGCTAGAGAGAGAAAGTTGGCATAGTTCCTTAAGATTCCTAATTTTGCCTCTCTCAATCAATGAACTATGGTTGTGAACCAATTGAAATCCAATTGTATTAAGGAAGTTATGGGTGGGTATGTAGACACCTCATTTTGACTAACCCTAAGATTTCAAACTCTTGTAAGCCTCCCGATGATGAAATGGTAATTACTTTAACTTTAGAATGTTTGAGGTTGCTCAGAGTTGCTGTGTAACCCCATTTTAGCCAAAAATTTACTTTTTACAAAAATGACCATTTTACCCTTGAACTCATTTGTAGCAAAAAACCAACTTTTTAACCATGAAAGAGATAGAGAACCTAGTTGTATCTTGAATGATGGCATTTTCCAAAATTTGTGATTGATTTTATCAAAAACATTGATCAAGGGACAATTTGAACTTACATGGGCCACAAGTAAGCCAAGGGCATAGGACCTTACATTTGTGCATGCATAGATGGCATAGACACCACGGCAAACTGTGCGCACACACCTACTTTGTGTGCTTCCCTAAGTCTTCTCAGTACGTATAAAAGGAGCCTCTTCCCCCATTCCTTAAAAAAGGGTTAGAATTTTGCTAACTTTCTCTCTCTAGCTTCTTTGCTTCTCCTTTTACCCAACTATCCATTCATCATCATCTTCAATTCTTAGATCTATGTGCATCCATTGATCATCTTTGGCCTCTAGCATCATTTTCCATAGGAATTTTGGAGTTTTTGGGAACTTTGTCTTTTCCAACGAGTTTCTGATGACTTTCATAAATTCTGAAGTCCTCCTTTGAACCCACATCATACAATATCTAAATAATGATGATTGATTTGACATTGGTAGTTCGAACGGTAAGGGGATTCACAATGGTGAGGTGGTTCGCAAAAAGGGACTCGCAATGGTGGTTATGGCTTGCCAGTGGAGGTAGCGGTTGCTACTATGTGGGCTATTTATTGAGAAATTCTCGCTTTAATATTTTTGTCCAAAAAAATAATTAGATTAAAAGGTAAAATTATAATTTAAAAAATTATGTTCACTAAGCATTGTTAATATGTAGAAAGAAGGTGCCCCCACCATCTTAAATTTTTTTTAAAATTGAAATTAATTATCATTAGTTTTAATTATGGATAGGTTTGTCTCTCGTCCATTGTTGGGTCTTGTGAGGTCTATCGCAGGACTCATTTTGACTATTTGAACCATTCATTTTATGTGTAGATTATTCATACAAAAAAATAGATCTGATAATTATAACTGTGGAGGATAAAAATTCAAGCTCAAGGCCCAAGCAAGATAAGACGCGGCCCAAAGCATTTTTATCCGGCCGAGGCAAAGCCTAGGCCCAAGTCCTTAGAAAATACAGTTGTAAAGAAAACAACGTCACATGATAGGAGATTAAAACCGGATCGCTTCTAGAAAAAAGATCCTAAAACATGAAGGCAAACCCTTAGATCATATAGAAATCGACGATAGAAATCAAAACCAACAGAAGAAAGGATACAAAATCGACCAACTCTGACAACCCGAGCATCCAATAAGATAAATCCAATGATAAAAAATAAGAGCCTAAACCTGAACTAAATCTAGGCCACCTATAATACAGTAACTCTGACAATGGCAGATCAAGATCACTTGTCCACTTGCCCAACTAGTGCCTGCACAAATAAAATACCATTAGATCAGTATAGCCATCCAACAGTCACGATACCAGGTATCACACTATAAAAGGAAGAAAGAAAATCGTTTAAGGGCAAGCACAAGAAAGATATTTTCTTTCAAAAAAATTATATGTTCATACAAGATTCTAATTTGATCGTCGGAGGGTCCTCCCGACCAACCACGGTTGGGAGAGATCACTGACATTTTGGTATTTGTCTTTTCTACAAAGTGAAGGAAGGAGCAGCTCACTTCGTTTTCCCTATGGAGAACAAAATTTACCCTTCCACAATTAGCGTCGTCTGTGGGAAGCTCGAGAAAAGACGAGTATCCATCCCGCTTTGGACGAAATAACAACCCACTCCCAAAATTTGCCAATCGAAAATATGGCTAGCGAGAATTTCGGCCATGACCTTAACGCTACCCCTGCGAACTCAGTGCCAATAGTTCCGCCAGATTTCGAAGACCAACAAGGCCAACTTATTGGACAGTTAATGGCAGAAGTGGAAGCACTCAAGGAAGAACTACGCACGACCCGAAGAAGGCCAGTCGAATGAGCCCGAATCGTCTATAAACAAAAGTGACCAAATCACCATTAGGTCGCAAGCCAGACAGCCAGCAGCAACCCCGATCAAACACAGAAAAAGTGTCAGGCCACCCAGAGGGATTTTTAAGATAATTTGGAGAACGACCTAAGGAGCTAGCTTGATGGTCGAACTAGGGGCAATCCAAAACCTGTCAAAAGAAAACTTTTCACAGGTGATTTAGCATCCCCTTTCTCCCAAACAATAGACAACGCGGATCTGCCAAAAAGGTTCACCCCACCAAAATTCAACTTGTATGATGGCAAAGGAGACCCGACTAGCCACATCCAACATTATACGCAGGCTATGATGTTGTGGAGCAACAATGATCCGATCATGTATTGAATGTTTTCCTCAAGTTTAGGAGAAATGGCATTATGATGATACTACAAATTAGAAGCCCAATCCATCAGTAATTGGACACAGCTAAAGCAAGCATTCATCTCACGCTTTTTCATTAATAGCCAACCGCTGAAAGAAGTGGATGTGCTCCTCACAATGAAGAAGGAAGACACGAAAAGACTACGAGAATATTCCAGTAGATATTGGGCAGCTTATAATGAAATCAATAACTGCAATGAACAACTGGTAGTAGCCTCATTCAAGGTAGGATTGCTACCCGAGAGCAAGCTTCGGCAATCTCTAATGAAAAAGCCACCGACCAATGTGGGAAGTTTAATGAGACGAGTTGAACAGTACTGTAAGATTGAAGATGACATAAGAGGCACCGAAGAACCAAACCTGTACGGATCCCATCTAAGACTTTACGAAAAGATGAGAAGAAATCTCCAGAAAACAAAAGAAAGGAGTCTAATGCAATCGCCGATTAGCCAAAAATATGGAAGGAGGCCTTCCGAGCAGTTATCACCACCTTTAATGAGCCGATATATCGCTTGATGTCAAAAATCCAGAACGAACCCTACTTTTCTTGGTAGCCCCGGATACTTGGCGATCCATCACTTCGCAATCAAAGACTGCGTTGCTCTTACCATAAGGACCATGGACATCTCACAGAGTACTGCAAAGCGCTAAAGCAATTTCTGAAGGAATTGGTGCAAAGTGGACATCTACGATCTTATGTTGACTCGTCCACAGATCAAAAGGATAATACCAGGGACAAAGTTGGGGAGATACAACCCACTATAATTATCAATTTGATCTATTCGGTTCCAACAAAAAGGCGCATAAGTCGGGAAGCAACACCAACACTCAAAAGAGAAATTATGTCCCTATCAAAGGTGACTGCAAAAAAGGTTCATTCATCAACAAAGATTTCTTTCTCTAATGAGGATCTGACATGGGTCCATCATCCCTACAATGACATGTTGGTGGTAACACTACAAATTGGGGAATTCAATGTCAAAAGGATACTGATCGACCAAGGCAGTTCGGTCGAAATCATGTACTACGAACTCATCAAAAAACTAGGGTTGTCTCATGAAGCCCTGCTCAATATGGAATCCCCACTTTGTGGCTTCAACTCAAGCCTAATATTCCCTTTAGGACGCATCTTCCTGCCAGTCAAAGCCGGAGACACAGTCCACCAAGTCGAGTTTCAGGTGGTCAACATGTCATCTCCTTATAATGCCATAATGGGTAGAACTTGGCTCCACCAAATGGAAGCTATCCCATCTACCTTCCACCAGGTTTTATGCTTCCCAGAAGCTAACACTGTCAAGACCATTCGGGGGGACCAGACGATGGTGAAACGATGTATGGAAGTATCTTCAACTCAGCCACCGGAAGTTTGAACAAATGATTCAGGAAAGAAAGTCGAACCCCAGATTGGAGCTAAGAGTGCCGAAGAACTCGAAAATGTACCAATCGAGCTCAAAGATGAAGACAGGTTCTTCCTCATTAGTAAACATCTCACCCTAGAAGGGAAAAGTCAGCTGGTGGATTTCCTACTCCGATACAAAGATATATTCGCCTAGACACCTTATGAAATGGAGGGCATCGACCTAAGGGTGACAAGCCACAAATTACATGTGAGTCCGAACTCATGACCGGTGATACAAAGAATCGGAGGTCCACGCCTCAACACGTCGATGCCGTCAAGGAGGAGGTTACTAAGTTACTTGAGGCAAATGTTATTCGAGAAGTTCAATATCCGGAGTGGTTATCCAACACTATGGTCGTCAAGAAAAAGAATGGCAAATGGAAGGTGTGCATAGATTTCACCGATCTGAACAAAGCATGCCCCAAGGATAGTTTTCCTCTACCAAAAATTGACTAACACGTGGATGGAACCTCCAGACATGAAAGAATGAGTTTTCTGGATGCATATCGTGGATATCATTAGGTTGCGATGCATCTAGACGATCAGGAAAATGCCTCATTCATTACATTTATTGGGTTATTCTATTACAAAGTGATGCCCTTCGGCCTTAAAAATACTGGAGCAACATACCAATGGCTGGTTACGAAAATGTTCCACAGTCAAATCGGACGGAACCTTGAAGTATACATCAACGACGTGGTGATCAAGTCAAAGGAAGCTAAACATCATCCCGATGACCTTTAAGAAACCTTTGAGGTACTCCGTGGGTACAAGATGAAGCTCAATGCGGCAAAATGTGCGTTCAGGGTTGGATCGGGAAAATTCCTAGGGTATGTTGTCACTAATTGAGCCAATCCCGATCAAATCCAAGCATTGATCAACCTAACCCCGGCCTCAATTGTTAAAGGGATCCAAATGCTTACTGGGATGGCAGTGGCACTCAACAGGTTTATCAGCCGATTCTCCGATCGATGGCGATCGTTCTTCCAACTGACCAAGAAAAAGAACCGATTCGAATGGACCCCAGAATGCGATCATGCTCTACAAGAACTGAAGGGTTACCTAGCCAAACCACCTCTGCTCACCAGCCCCATCAATGGGGAAAGGTTGTACTTATACCTAGCAGTTTCCGATCATGCCGTAAGCTTGGCACTCATAAAAGAATCTTCAAATGGGCAAATACCAGTCTTCTAGGTACTTGCCCCTAGAAAAATTACTCTTGGCATTGGTCGTTTCATCCCGCAAATTACACCATTACTTCTTGGCCTATCCTATCACCGTTTATTCGGCTTTTCCACTTAAACGGGTCCTACACCAATCTGACTCTTCAAGTCTTATTTCCAAGTGGGCTGTCGAGCTCAGACAGTATGACATTTAATTCCGACCAAGGACTTCAATCAAAGTGCAGGTTTTAGTCGATTTCCTAGCCGAATTTTCACCAAAGACGAGCACTGTGGAGGGCAAAACAGGAACCACCTCCTCCACTAACACCACATGGACAATGCGTTACGATGGGGCTAGCAATGCTAAGGGTACACGGATTGGATTCGTGCCGATCACACCTCACCAAGAGATAATCAAAATATCCACTCGCCTAGGCTTTTCGGCCACTAATAATGAATGCGAATATGAAGCTCTCATTAATAGCCTCACGACTGCAAAAATGCTAGGCGCTAAATCCATAAGAGTTCAGTCCGATTCACAACTGGTCGTCAAATATATGAATGACGAGTACACGACTAGGGATGAACGAATGATAAATATCTGAAAATAGCAAAAGCCGCGACCGAGCAATTTCTTTCTTTCAAAATTCACCAGGTCGGGCGAGACCAGAATAGCCATGTTGATGCACTAGCCATTTTGGCCATAGCAATTGCGCAGACAGAATGGCGCATGATCGAGATAGGGGCCATTTGCACTTCTAGCATCACCAGAGAAATTGTGTACCCTATCCATCCTAACCATAATTGGATGACCCCTCTCATCCAATACTTGTTTAATAGTACTGTGCCCCCTAATAGCAAGGAGGCACATTGGATCAAATTGTGAGCTACGCATTTTTGGTTGAGCGACTCGATGTAGCTGTTCAAGAAATCTTATTTGGGACCCTATCTCAAATGCCTACATCCCGACGAAGTCGGAAGTGTGTTGGATAAGATGCACGCCGAATCATGCGGGGCACATACAAAGGCAGATCGTTGGCTCATCGGGCGCTCATGCATGGGTATTAGTGGCCCCGAATGTAACATGACGCACAATAGCTCGTATAGAAATGTTCGGCATGCCAAAAGTTTTCACCAATCATCCGACAACCCTCTGAAGAGCTCAATCCCATTTCAAGTCCCTAGCCATTCGCATAGTGGGGATTGGACCTCGTCGGACCATTGCCTCGCGCTCCAAGAAATCTAAAGTGTTTGATCGTAGCAACAAATTATTTTACAAAGTGGATTGAGGCTGAACCATTGGCCACTATCCGTGATGTTGATATCCGGCGATTTTTATGGCGAAACCTCATCAGCAGGTTTGGGATACCAAGAGCACTTATATCTGATAACGACACACAGTTCGATTGCTGAATATACAAAGAACTATGCGCCCGATACGGAATTAAGGTCTATTATTTCACCCCAGCTTATCCCCAGAGTAATGGGCAAGCCGAAGCTTCGAACAAAACCATTCTTAATGGTATCAAAAAGCGGTTGGAGGCATCCAAAGGGAGATGGGCCGAAGAGCTCCCAGCAGTACTCTGGTCATACCGAACAATACCTCGATGTGCCACAGGCGAGACACCTTTCTCCCTGGCCTTCAGGGTGGAAGCCGTCATTCCATTAGAAATCGACTTCCCAACGAGGAAATCTTACTTAGTGGAAAATGAAGCGAATGACAAACTACTCCGAAGTGAACTTGATCTCACCAAAGAAAGACGCAAGAAGGCAATGCTGTGACTGGCAGCATACCAACAAGATATAGCCCGGGCCTACAATCAGCAAGTAAAGCATCGGCGGTACATAGTGGGTGAATTAGTTCTGAAAAAAGTCCTTCCAAACGAGCGAAAATCTGCCGATGGCAAACTTGGGCCAAATTGGGAAAGACCATATCAGATCACTAATCTGGCCGGGGAAGGCGCATACGAAGTGGCCAATCAACGTAGAAATGTTTTCCCAACGCCTTGGAATGCAATGCACCTAAGGAAGTATTATCATTAAAACCTTGTAACTATGATGTAATAACGCTCAATTATGAAGCATAATGAATAAACACAAGGTTGCATCATAAACACTTCGTCTTATAAAAGCCGAACTCATTGTATTACATTCTTAATTTCGTAAAAATATAGAACAAACAAAATCACGAGATCATGGAACTTATTCCCACAATACTCGATGAATACATATTCTTTTTCCAACCTATCCTCTATCCTATCCAACTGAGATTTTTCCAGCTGTTGGGCCCTTATTTAAAGAAAGAGTCGTTCGGCTTTCATTTCAAACTCTGTTTGTTTCAGAGCCATCTCCATTTCATCCATTTGAACATCGTCCTAATAAGCTGAGTCCTTATTCTTGAAGTCCGCATAATCCTTAAGAAGATTTTCTGCTTTATATTGAGTATGAATATGAGTAGCAGAAATCTCGTCCAAGGCTTGGTAGGTTATCATTTTGTTCTTATGCCAATAAAGCAAAAGTGAGAGCTAGTCCAAGAAGGTATAAAGCAATCAAACCAAGAATATGGCTTCGCTAAACAATATTGCAAGCCCATTGAAGATTCTTCAAAGGAATATCATCATGAAGAACTTCAAAGCATAAATGGAAAAAAGCCGCAAGAACGGATTGGGCCCTATACCTTTGATAATCTGAAGAGGGAATAGGTGTTTGGTAGATGGGAAAGTGTTGTCTTTCAAAAAGTGTGAGCTTCAATTCCTCAATCCTGTTCAGATTTGGAGGAAGAGCAGGTGCAGCGGGGTCCAGACCAAATGAAAGAGGGAAATGTGATTCATTTATAAATTTACGAAAGTCCGATGAGGAAAGCTTTGCCTTTTTTACCAAACGTGAAGGATTAAGTCCTACACCCTCAACTGGGTTAGGGACCATCCACAATATTTTAGTCGGAAGAGTCGAGGTATACCACGCCGAAAGGAGATTGTCTTCCAAACAACGAATCCAATCAAATGGTACATAAGGATACACCACTGAGCTACGACGAGATGGATAAACCAAGATCGGATCATCGAACTCCTCAAATCTGTGATGAATTTGCTCCTCTGATTGAGGATGGAATGGTTCTAGCCAAGCATCCCAGCTAGTGGCAACAGAAGCAAGAACTACTTTATCCCATGTCGACATCCCAGAAGAAGAAGCACTTCCAAGATCCATGCAAGCGAGTTGTTGTTCTAGGTCCATACAAGTAGATTGTGGCTACGCAAGGTTTAAACTTTGGAATGACTTCCATAACTTGTTCCACAAATTGTATAAATGGAGGAAAGCAAAGACGGCTAATTAATGCAGGGGAATTTCAAGACTGGCTATCCATTTCCCTCGTCCCTTCATATGCGCAAAGGAAACGGAGGGTCAAAAAGGCAAGACAATCAACTCCTCGTCTTCTCAGGTAGAATAACCAACAATTCAACAAACGTGAAAGCAAGAACGATATTATACATGCCCCTTATGTATCAACAGTACGAATATACAGGTTGCAAAAAAAAAAAAAAAAGGCAAAACAAAACAACAGGAAATAAAAGAACAACAAAAGGGGCAAAACAAGATATAAACAAAATGGCCCCGAGCAACATGTTCATAAATCATCTAGTTTAAG
The DNA here is from genome assembly GCA_030407325.1 of Camellia japonica. Lineage (NCBI taxonomy): Eukaryota > Viridiplantae > Streptophyta > Magnoliopsida > Ericales > Theaceae > Camellia > Camellia japonica. The sequence goes on from JAPPVO010000019.1 coordinate 120,427,043, forward strand.
GGGGATAGGAATCTCAGGATTCGACAAGGGAACTTGGGAAAATAACTTAGATGACTTCGCAACACCCATTTGTTTCATTGCCAATCTCCAGCCTTCTTAAAAAAGGAAGTTCTCCAGTTTGTTCATCTGGTCGACACACACAGCGTTTGCTTTGCTCCAGGTGGCATCAACACTCACCTTCAGCTCGACCTCATGTTGACCCTTCATTGTCTCCATAGCAACCCTCAAAGCCTCAAACTCTGACCTTAATTTATCAAGCTGGCGTGTGGCCACTTCAACATTATCTTCGGCCGATATCTGGCCTAGTTCAGCTATTGCGATTCTATTCTTAACTCGTGTCAATTCCTCCTTAAAATGTTCTCCCTCCACCAACAATTGTTTCTTTTCATCAGTAATGAGTCTTCTTTCTTCCTCGATCTTGCTTTTCTCTTCATCATGCCGATCCTTCTCCCGGGTTAGCCGAACCCATGCCTTCATAAATTGGTTGACAGCTTGTATCATCATACTCGTTAGAATTATAACAGGCAAACAACACCCGAAATATACCATGAAAAGCTTACCATTACTAGATTCTGGATTTCTTGACCTAGAATTTGCTGGTTCGACTGTCCTTCCAAACGTCGGATGTTCTCCGGAATACGCATGCCTCGTATTATGGAAGGGGCAACCTCAGCATCTGAAAATACCGAGTCAAGCGTATATAAAGATCGACCCTCGATCATGGGTTGGAAAATATATTCTATCGGACCCTCCACAACGTTCTCTGTATGCTCTTCGCCTACCATAACACGTTGGCGACTTGATGATGGTCCTGCCCCTTTTGGTGGCTGATTAGCCGATCTGCATAAACCACGGTCACCAGCATCCTAACTGGCCCTCCACGTAGCCTCGGATTAGAGCATCTCCAACGGTTGTTGCTATAATACCATTGTTATTGCTATAATTTGGCAATGAATAGTGCTATTTTGCCAAATTATAGCAATGGTGCTCCAATGGTCACTTGCTATTTTGGCAATTCTCAACCAACTTTCCCTCCAAGTTTGTAGGTGTTGTTTGGATATAGGTTTTTTTGTGATTTTATTTTTGTTTAATTTTGTCTTTTATGACATTTTTTTAACTATTTGTAAAAAAAATTATATATTTATATTATTCCCGACTAGACAAATATAAAAATGAAAAAAATTTGCAAAATTAGAAAAAATAAATAAATATAATTCAATTTGAAAAATTAAATAGAAAAATTAAGTTTGAAAAATTACTTGATTTTTTATTGTTTCAATTCTATTTTCTCAACTGAATTTGGAGCCACAAATATATTCATATTTGCTGATGTGGCATGCTTGGCAATTGCTATTTTACTTGCCAAATTTGAGAACAGATATGGCATATGCCATCTTTGGTAAGTAAAATAGCAAGTCATTGGAGACCCACTTTTTATCACTATTGCTATATTATAGCTTTGGCAAGTGTTTTGAGAGCTCCATTGGAGATGCTCTTACCTGGTCATCTGTCGCCGAGTAGACATATTGGGGGCCGAAGACTCTAACGAACGCGTCAATAACAGAATCACCCCTGGTAAACGATTGACTTGATCTACTTCTCCTAACAACAAAGAAAGCAACAATCCCGCCTCTTGAGCTTCGACAGGGGCCTCGGGAGCAAGATCGGACAAGGGGGGCACGGCTACTCGTGGCAAAAATTGATCAATTAACACCTCAGCCGATCATGAGGCAGTAGCGGAACACCTCCAAACTACTTGCAGCGCTTGAAAATTTACACCCCAAGACTCATTTTGCTGATCTGTGTTGATCACACGATGATCTACAGAAAACACCAAAAACAATTGTCATCGAAACAACCATACGAATGACAGCTATACAGTTATGAAAGTTATCGCGACTCACCAGCACCCAACCTTCGGGGTACAGTTGCGGCACCCTCAACAAAGAGAGGAGAGACAAATTCCCAACTCCGAGAAACTTTGACCGTATCTTCCGATTCTATATCAAAGGTCTCTAGGAGCACCTAAACAAGTGATCTATCTCGATCACGGCGCTTTGATGCAAAATAGAATGCCCCCGATGGAGCTTGATACAAACTATAGCAATACTGTAACTCCCTCAAACCCAAATCCAAACCCAACATATTGTTCAGCGCAAGCATTGCATTTATAATCTTAAAAGCGTTTGTCGTCAACAAAAAAGGTGGGACTTCGTAATAGGAAAGGATCTGGCGAAGTCAGGGGTGAAGAGGAAACCTAACTCCACCATCAACTATTGAGGACACCAACCATGGAACCCTCTCATCATTAAGAAATAAGTAATTATCATCCGGACGAGGCGGTTCTATATTCACACTAACGGGAATATCGCAAGTAGATCGAAAATAAGATATACCATCAGAGCTACTAAGTAAATACGTATACTTTCCCATCTCGATAGAAACCTTGATGAAACTAAAACAATATAAAAAAGGAGAATGCATGAGCACTTACAATTTGAATAATGATTCGAGTAGCAGGAAGGGGGGTCAGGTGTCACCACCAGAAAAATCTTTGATTGATATAGCTGAGGAGGCGCAAAAATCCCGGCTATCACTGTTAATGATTTAAGAAAAAAAGAGTAAAACGACGCTCCCCTCCGATGCAAATATTGCCTCCTTTAGATAACGTGCATTCGCATTTAATGTGAAATACTGATGGACATGTCGAACTGTCGACACATGTCCGTGTGATGTCAGCACATTGGGAACCTAAACATAAAAACCCTAAAAACCCTAACCCTAGTCGTATCCGGCTCTAAATATCTGCTGATCTCTTGCATTGTGCAAGGAAAGGATCCATGAGGGTCCTATCTTAAAACCTATCCGAGAGATAGTATATCAGCCTTAAATATCTATCAATCTCTTGCATTGTGCAAGAAAAGGGTCTGTGAGGGTCCTATCTTAAAACCTATCCAAGGGATAGTACATCGGCTCTAAATATCTACCAATCTCTTGCATTGTGCAAGGAAATGGCCCATGAGGGTCCTATCTTAAAACCTATCCAAAGATAGTACATTGGCTCTAATATCTGCTGATCTCTTGCGTTGCTCATGAAAAGGGTCCATGAGGGTCTTATCTTAAAACCTATCCGAGGGATAGTACATCGGCTCTAATATCTACCAATCTCTTGCATTGTGCAATATAAGGGTCCATGAGGGTCCTATTTTAAAACCTATCCAAGGGATAGTACATCGGCTCTAAATATCTGCTGATCTCTTGCATTGCGCAAGGAAAGGGTCCATGAGGGTCCTATCATAAAACCTATCCGAGGGATAGTACATCGGCTCTAATATCTGCCGATCTCTTGCATTGCGCAAGGAAAGGGTCTATGAAGGTCCTATCTTAAAACCTATCCGAGGGTTAGTACATCGGCTCTAATATCTATCGATCTTTTGCATTGCTCAAGGAAAGGGTCCATCCTATCTGAAAACCTATCCGAGGGATAGTACATCTGCTCTAATATCTGCTGATCTCTTGCATTGCGCAAGGAAATTATCCGTGAGGGTCCTATCTTAAAACCTACCTGAGGGATAATACATTGGCTCTAATATCTGCCGATCTCTTGTGTTGCTCAACACGAGGGTCCTATCCTAAACCTATCCCAGAGATAGTATATCAGCTATTAGTTATGTCAAGATCATGAAGCCTACCCATAGAATAATGTTTCGACATATAAGTTAAAAATATTTCCGCACAACATTGAAATTAACATATCCCAGATAACACGACCATTTCATACAGATCTTTTAAGTCAAAACAGTCAAATTCACTTGCAAAAAAAAAAAAAAAAATGTTTTTTCTCGCCCCATCCTAGGTACTACCAGTCTCTACTCCCTCAGCAGCGTTATGATTGGTAGTTTCGAGGCGTGGGTAAAGTACATTTTTCCTCAGCTCGGAGTCAGTTGGAACATTTGCAGCTCTAATGTCGATGTCCAACCATCCTCAAATAACATATTCTTGAGCTTGGCAAACTACACCTCATGTACGGCAGTAGCCTCATTATAACCCTCATATTTCGCTGCCTTTACCGCATTAGCCAAATCATCATTCGAAGTAGTAAGTGCTTTAGAAAGCTGTTCCTTCTCCATCTTCAATGCATTAATCTTTTGTTCCATGAACGTCAACTTTGAGTCCATGGTTGAAACTTTGAATCGAGCTCTACAACTTTGCCCTCTGCAGTTGCTGCTCGCAGCTTAAGCTCTTTGGTCTTCTCAACCAATTGATCATTTCATGACTTCAACTTGTCTGCCACCTTGACCAGTCTGCTATGACGCACCATGGCCTCATAAGTGGAAAACACACCCTACAATTTAAACAAAGCAGAATCAGCCAACCAACCAAATATTGGGGCATAAATCAAGCAATAAAGAGGCAGTACAACCACTTACTATCAAAGAAGAATGCAGCGCTTGAGCAAAAACAACAATGTCTGACTGTTCGGCTAAGCGTGCGGCATCAACTGGTAAAATCGAATTATGAACAATTGCGGAAGTAACTTCAGCGCTGCCCATGGCCAAATCTGCATTTATCAACTGCCGATCCTTTAGAAAAGGCACTATAGTGATCAGAGAAACAACAGCCACTGGTTTTGAAGCAAAGGCTGGAGATGATATCATGGCAGCAACAGAAGGATCAGTACAGCTTTTCTTCCGAACCTTGGTCGATTGGTCGAACGGTCGTTTGCTCGATTTATGGGCAGAAGGAGTTGGCTCATCAGAAACCACAACAGGATTAGGGAGAGAATCACCTACCATGGCTACTGACAATTGCTGGGGCCGATCAACAATTACAGGATCAAAAGAGGTCTGCGAAGTCGACGTTGCCGTCGCAGCTCTTTCACGCTTTCGGGCCGCAGTGATCTCTAAGAAATTCTTCGGCGGCATGGTATCGGATATGGTGGCCTCCAAACTAGACGATGCTTCTTGGGATTCTTCTTCCGAAACAACTTTTTCAGCGTCCTCTCGCAGATGAGGAAGGATGTAAAAGTCAAAACCACCGTCAGCACCAAGATCTATGCCATCAGTGGCTATTACGGTTCCGTAATGAAAAACGTATGCGAGCAAGACATGAGTCGTCCGACCTTGTCCTTGTTGCTCTGGTGGTCCCCGGTACGATCAAGCTCGGCACAAGAGAGGGAGGTTTACTTGATCTTCCTACTCGCTAAGATGAGTAAAGACTTCGGGAGCTGTGGCAAATAAACGCAATTGTTAGTAAAATTAGATGACAAGACAGATACAAAGACAAAGCAAACAAAGATGACTTATAACCTAGACGGCCAATGACCTTAGGGACAGGTTGCATCCGATCAACTCTAGAAGAAAATTCCCAATTCCCCTCTATTATAACAAACACATCATTCACACCTTTACCAGAATCAGGAAGCATTTGAATGAGTTGGCACTTCACCAACCTAGGTTTGAAGTAAAACTTTGTTCTTTTTTTGGTAGTGGGAACAAAATTATAGCAGTACCTAATCTTAGACAGAACTAAATTAATTCCAAGGATATCATTCAGGGCCACTACTTCCATTACTATCCTATAGAAATAAGGGATAGTTGGGAAAGACGTACCCCATAAAAGTAAAGCAACTCTTGAAGGAGGACATGCAGAGGAAATCTAACTCCTCCCTCTACTATATCTATTAAGGAAAGAGGAATTCGTTGTTTAGAACCCTCTGACAAACTATCATCGGAGGTAGGAAGACGAATGACGACATCCTCAGGGATATTATACGAAGCCCTGAACTCAGCAATGCTCTCTTCGGATTCGAAGAATGACCTCAATCGATTCATTTTAGTCAAATAAAAGCTAACAAAATTGAGAAATCACAAAAGAAAAAGGGATAAACTTACAAAGAACTTCCGCTAAAGGATGAGGACACGAATATAAGAGCTGAGGATATGATGCGATGGGCAATGAAACAAAAAAGAAGGCCAAACCTTCGATTAAATACGTTAGAGGCGAAATGGCACATTGAAAAAGGAAATGACGGGCGTCATTATTTAAATAAGGATACTCAACGGACGCGTGTCACAGATGGCGCTGTTTCCCTAGGGACCTGCGACAGTCAACTAGTGCACCTTCGGCAATTCGTTAAAACAAAAATGTCGAAGGGGGGCCAATTGTGGAGGATAAAAATTCAAGCCCAAGGCCCAAGCAAGATAAGATGCGGCCCAAAGCATTTTTATCCGAGCGAGGCAAAGCCCAGGCCAAGTCCTTAGAAAATACAATTGTAAAGAAAACAAGGTCACGTGATAGGAGATTAAAACAGGATCACTTCTAAAAAAAGAGATCCTAAAACATAACGGAAAACCCTTGGATTAGATAGAAATCGACAATAGAGATCAAAACCAACAGAAGCAAGGATACAGAATCGACCAACTCTGACAACCTAAGCATCCGATAAGATAAATCCAACGATCAAAAATAAGAGCCCAAACCCGAACTAAATCTAGGCCACCTATAATACAGTAACTCTGACAATGGCATATCAAGATCACTTGTCTACTTGCTCGACCAGTGCCTGCACGAATAAAATACCATTGGATCAGTATAGCCATCCAACGGTCACAATACCAGGTATCACACTATAAAAGGAAAAAAGAAAATCGTTTAAGGGCAAGCACAAGAAAGATATTTTCCTTCAAAAAAACGATATGTTCATACAAGATTCTAATTTGATCGTCGGAGAGTCCTTCCGACCAACCATGGTCGAGAGAGATCATTGATGTTTTGGTATTTGTCTTTTCTACAGAGTGAAGGAAGGAGCAGCTCATTTCGCTTTTCCTGTGGAGAACAAAATTCACCCTTCCACAATAACTATATAATTTTATTATATTTTTCTTAAAAAAATGAAGGTGGACTTTCAAAATAATAGTTATATTTAAAATATATATATATATATATAATAAAATTATATAGTTATGATTATTGAATCAATTTAAATTTTTTGTATAAACGATTTACAGATAAAACAGTTCAAACCATTAAAACAAACCTATAGTGAATCCATATGGGGACAATCCTCTCACTTTCAATTGTACGACCCGTCATTTTTGTATTAAAATTTATCTATCTATACTATATATAAAATAAATATATATATTGGTGTCTTGAAGCCTTGGCATCTTTATAGGCTAAGTGGATTTCTCATTAAAAAAAATAAATAGAGAGGAGGGTAAAATTCAAACCTAACAACACCTTAAATTTAATACGGGTCTGCTTGGTAATCATTTCATTTTCAGTTTATATTTACAAAAATTTTAAATTAATTGTCATAAAAACTTATTTGATAATTTTTTTTGATTTGTAAATGGTTGTCTCAGTTTGTAAATTTGAGGAAAAAACGTAAACTCAAAAAATGAGTTTATGTTGGTTTTTAAACAGAAATTAAAAATTTTGACTCACAATTTTTTTTTTCAAATAATCTTTTTTAAATAATTTTTTTCAAATAATTTTTTTAATTATAATGTATATAATCCCATTGTCATAAATAATAAAAAATAAATATAAATATTTTAGGACTGAACAAACATATTTTTAGTTTATGTTTTTAAAAATTTTCAAACATTTTTGTTCAAACCAAACGCGTTTATAATTTTTGTTTTTCTAAAAATAAACAAAAACCAATTTATAAAATTTTTGTAAACATAAACCAAGAATATAAACGTTATCAAACGCTACCTAAATAATGCATTTGCCATTTGAGTGTCACATAATATATAATATTTTTTGTTTTATTTTTAATTATTCAAACTACACGCGTATGGTGTGTCCTCCTCACCAAATTAGTAAATTTTTGTTAAATTTTGGTTTAAAAATTACATTTTATATTTTGGCTATTTACATTTCAAATACACTCTGCAACAAAACTTTCTATTCTTTTGCCATGTCATATAAGCATCATTTTTATTAATTTTAATTTAAAATATTTTTATAAACTTTACACGATTAATTTCAAAATATCAAAGTAATATATTATATTTTAATGTTTAACTAGTCTAAACTAATAACAACATTTTGTTAAGCTAAACTCACAAAAACTAAAATAACAAACTTAATTTGATAAAATTAAAATTTAGCAATTTATTCACTATTTTAATTAAAAAATAAAAATAATTAATTTGATAGAGATGATTTAATAAGTTAATATAATTGTAGGGCTGAGTAAAGAATTCGTATAATCCGTAATCCGATCTGGTTTAGTCCAATCTGGTAGGTTTGGATTAATTTTTTGAATTCATAGTTTGGTTCTAGATTGGAAATTTAAAAATCCGTAGTTCACGAATCAGTTTCGGATTAAACCCCATAGTTCCGAATTGAAATCGATCCGAAATATATATAAATAGTCTATATTTCTATTGTACACCCACAAGCCTTGGGGTTAAAAACTCCCTTTTGCTTAATATATAGTATAGATACACTATGGTTACACACAAAAATAAAGAAGATAAGAATTTAGCTATGAAACTCAAAAAAGATATAACATCTAAATTTGAATTATGATTTAGTAATACAATTATCTATTTATTGACATCTCCCAACCCACAAAGCTTTTTGACTTCTCTCATAATTACTGCAGTACCTTTTCAATTTCTCCCATACACTATGGTTACACACAAAAATAAAGAAGATAAAAATTTAGCTATGGAACTCAAAAAGATATAACATCTAAATTTGAATTATGATTTAGCAATATAATTATCTATTTTTTTGATGTATATCTATCAAAATTTCAAATCACTTAATAGGACAAATTAATCAATTTTATAAATTAATTTATAAAATAGATTAAAAAAACTATTGACTAATTTATTTATTTAATAACAAAAATATTTCATAATCTCTCCATCCTAATATCTCTCACCGATTTCCAAAAAAAAAAAAGTATTGAAACTTGCCTTCCTTATCTCTTCCCAAAAAAATCAGATAATATTTTTCACAAAAATTGTAGATATCTATCTATATTTTATACATTATATTATAACATAAAAAAAATAAAAATAAATAAAAATCAGATATACAAATTGATAAAATTAATAAGTTTGATTTTAATTTATTCAGTTAAAATCTTTCTTTTGCATCTCAATATCCAATTTTAAGTTTTAAAAATCTTTAAAATTTATCTAAACAAATCTAATTTGAAATTATCTCTCACAATTATATTTTAAATCAATAAAACTCACATGTCTATCACATATCTAACTCACATCATAACTTACCTAAATAATAATAATTAAAAATAAATAGAAATCACAGATAAATTAAATTTTTTAAAAAATAGAAACCCACAACAATAAAAAAGATAAGAATTTAGATATGAATCTAAAAAAATATGACAATATCTAAATTTGAATTATGATTTAATAATATAATTATCTACTTTTCTGATATATATATATATATCGAAATTTCAAATCACTTAATGAAAAAAATTAATCAATTTTCAAGTCTTATTTAAAGAATAATCTGATTAGTCATTCAAACTCCTAAATTTCGCGGGCACTGACAGAGCAGCTAACGGATTGGGTTAGGTAAGGTTTAAGTTGTTGGAGGTAACATTCTCCCACTCTGTAAATTTATTTATTTTTTATTTTATTTTTTCCTGTGTGATTATCTTTTTCTATTGTTGGTTTGTTTTTGGTTTCGGTTTTAGTGAGGTTTATATGTTTGTTTACAGGTCTACATGGTAAAAAAGAATTATTGGTGATTATGGTTGCAATCAAAATATCTATATTCGTTCCATGCCAAGAATTTTGATCGGATTTTGTTTTCTTCAATGAGGACCATAAAATTGAAGTAAAAAAAAAAATGGGTATCAAATTTTTTACTTTTTATTGTCATTTTATTTTATAAAAAAATGTGAAAATTTATTGAGAATTCAAAATTTTACTATAATATTATATTTTTGTATAACTAGGTAAATTTAAAACTTTTAAATATCATTGTGTTCATTATTTTTATCCTCTTTCTATTCCATTAAGCCAATACTGCTATTTGTTAGTTTGTTAATTATAATTCAATTAATTGAAAATGAAAGCTTAATATAACTTTTCATATATATTATAGTTAATTTAATACAGCTATAGTTGTATATAATAGCATAATGTATAGGGATAATCTCTAAATATAATTTTTATTTTTTTATGTGATTAAAATAGTACATCTTAATAGCATATAGAAGAGTTAGATGGTTTCTTTTATCTCTAAAAAACCCAATCTATTTTTTTTTTTTTTGATTTTAAAATTTTAAATTGAAACATTAATTGTTTATGCCAAAAAAAAAAAAAAAAAATTGATAAACACATTAAAAAGCTACACATTTCTTTTTCTTTCTTTTTTTTTTCATTTTTTAATATGTAGGATATTTACAAATGGAAAATGTTTGACACCCAAATTTTTTTTTTTCCATAATCTAACTTATAATGATATAGTCATAAGTGTCAATTTTTATACAAATATGAGAAGATAATTAATTAAATTATACATTTCAACCAATCACATACTCAAATTTGAACTATTTCAAGATATTATTTCACTATAATTCTAATTAAGAGAATCTTCAACCCTTAATATATTTTTTTATCAAATTATAATTTAATAAAAATTTAAAAAGATGAAACATTGAAAATTATGTTTTTTCCATCAAAATTGGTGAAAAGAAAAAAAATTGGGATAAGAATGAAAGTTCTTTTGAAAATTGATAAAAATTTAATGAAAAAGTTAAAATAATTTATATCAAATCAAAAATTTTATTCAAATTTAAAATCAAATTAGATGAAAAAAAATTAAAAGAAAATAATGAAAGTTTAAAAATATTTTGAAACTTTCTTATTCATAAAGATTAGAAATTTGTATGTATATTATATTCATATTATATTTTTAGTTATAAAATTGAAATCAAAAGAAATGTAACTTAAATTATTGAATTAATAATAGAAATATTATATTAATTATTGTTAAATATCATTTCACTTTATATTTGATAATAAAATTATATATTTGTTTTAATTATAATTTTTAAATTTACATATTTTCATATCTTCTCATTTAATTTATATTTTAATTTTTTTAAACTAATAATTTAAAAAATTATAAATGTAAAAGTTAATTTATAAATTTTATGTATATTACAAAATAAAATATTAAATTATTTCAAAATAATCATAATAATTTTTTTTTTTAAATTTATAAATTCCCCTGCAGGGTTACCAATAGATACGTATAAAAGGTAAACCCTAACCTAATTCAACCTGTCACAGGCCTCTCGGTCTCTTTCTTGGTACTCTCTCTCTTCTCTTTCTCAGACTCAGTTCTCTCTCTCTCTTTCTCTCTCTATTCTTGTGATTTCGTCTCAGATCAGATAGGTGGATTTCCATCTCAGATCAGATCGCTAGCGGCTTGGTCTCTTGCTCCATCTCTCTCTCGGTGAGCTCTCTCTTTCTCTCTCGGTGACACTGTTGGTTTCCATCTCATCTCAAAATGAAACCCATTAACAGAGGCTAGAAGGCCGCACTCTGTTACTGGTGCAAGCTGCTCTTGATAAGGGTAAGAACTCGGATAGGAATGAAACGTCGGATGAAGATGCAAGTCAGGGATTGGAATCTGTTGAGCCAGTGGTATCTCAGTTAAATGACCTTGCTATCTCTGCAAATTCTGCTGTGGTTGCACCTCCCTCAAACTCAACACAATGTTCAACTCCTTCAGATCCTGTTCCAGATATTGATAAAAAAAAAAATTAGAGCACTAAAAAAGAAGGTGCATGTTTTATAATTGAAACATACCTTTATTATTATCTCTATCTTTTTGTTTGTTGTTGGCCACTGATTGATATGTCGTATATCATATTCATGGTCTTGAGATAGATAATATTGTTTAATGAATTTCAATTATTTGTTGCTTCTGTTTATGGGGTTTTGTTGCTTTTGTTTGTCTAAAACCAGTTTCCTTATTGCTTTTGTTTAATGCAATTTTTTGTTTTAATACAGAGGAGAACTCTACTTTGTGTAATGTGTATACAGTTTTACTTTTGTTTGTTGCTTTTGTTTATTATTTTTTAATGTTTTATATTTTTTTTGTTATTTATTGGTTCGGATTGGTTTCACGATTTAAACGGATTGGATTAGTTTTAATTGGTCCTAAACCGATAGATTGGTTCGGATTGGTTCCACAATTTAAACGGATTGGATTAGTTTTAATTTTTTAAGAAGCGTAGATAACGGATTGGTCCTAATTTTTTTAAAATTGGGTAATCACATGCATATGCTGTATTGGAGACCTTAAGATGAACATCCTTTGAAATTTGGTGTTTCATTAAGACTAGAATTTGATGGCTAAATCTACTTATATTCTCTAAGGTCTACAAACTTTTAATATCCCGGGAATTAGATACTTGGGATAGACACCAGCTGTTCATGTTGGTTTGAAGTTTCAGTCATGAAGTGTTTTGGTTCGACATAGGCCAATTCATGCTGCTTGTTAGCTAAGTATATACTCAAAACATCACGGCCATTCTTCTTAATCATATAACAACTGTTCATATTTCATAAGGAAGCCACTTATAAGTTTTCACATGATTCCCTTGCAGTATCTGTAGCCTGTAGGGCACCTCAAACACAAATGCATTTGGTGAATGTAACATTGTAGTAGGACCACTTATACCTATAGTATTTTCTGATTAAAATATAAGTAAATAAACCTTCTGTTGTTAGTATATCTAGTGTTATAATGTGATTTGTAATTACTTTGGTGTTTTTTAGTCATCTTGTATCTTTGAAGGACTCTATCTTTTATGGAGGGGATGTTGATGCCCTTTCTGGACATGTGAGTCCTAGGACATTGAACCTCTAGTAGTATAAATTATAAAGTGGATATGAATACATTTCCCAACTATAGTAGTCTGTGAACTAGAGATGACGATTCTATACATGGGAGATAAGAAAATGTAGTCATTGTCTTGTAAGTTGTTTTCCTCCAATTAAATTTGTGGAGTGGTCTAAGAAGATGTCGTCATTGGCTTCTAAGCTATAGTCTTCGATTCTTGCCTTGGCAAAATGGTGTTTTTTACCAAATGTTTGTGGCATCTGCCTGAGTTGCTTATCATATGAACTTCTATTTTAGTCTCCTGGTCGGGATTCTGCAATGGCCTCATTGCTTTTGGCTCTACATTTTATATGCATCCTTTCCATAAAACTATTGCAATGCAAATGAGTAATTGCATTTAATATTTTGCCGTAAGTCATGTAATGTCTGCAAAACCACCTTCAAAATGGATTTCTTATTTTGAGCACTTCGGTTTGCTTATGAACCCTTTCTGAGTGTGCAAAAACATCTTCAAATTTACTAAACAAATAGTGCTTCGATTATTTATTGTAAGCTTACCCATAGCTCTATGCTTGTCAAACTGTTTCCACAAGTATTCTTGTGGCTAACTATGCTAGTAAGACTGACGAGCTTTGTATAGGATTTCAATTAATTCATGCACTATGCAGTTATTGTTGATGAAGTATTTTGTGTTTAAACTCCATCAATTATTGCCTTTTGAAGGATCATGAATGTTAATACCACTTGACATATGCTTGACCACAGTACTGTTCATGGATGTATTGCCTTTTCAGCTTTACTGATCTCAGTTCTAAAAATGCAGGGGTTGGAGAGTATATCTTCAGGACGAACACGGGACGTCAACTGAAGCCATGAATCTAATGATTGATCGGTAATTTTTCTATAATGCATCTTAATTATTTTGATATTTGTCACTCCTTGAGTAGATTTCAAAAGCAGCAGGTTATGTTTCATATCTTTGTCCTTTTGTGAATGAATTAACCTCACTTTGCTAGGTTGTCATGTACTGAAAGGTTCATTATTAGGGGGCTCTTTTTTTATGAATTTGGCGGTTGAATTTTTCCAATTTGTTTCTCATTTAGTTTCATCACACAATTTGTTGGGTTGGATAGGTACATCTCCATGCTCACATAAAAGAATGAGACTTGTTAAAAATGATGTAAAAAACATGATACACTCCCAAATCCCATGTTAAAAACTACGGAGTAAATTGGTTTCCAACTTTTATAGTGGATACTCAAATATGTACTCTCTCTCTCTAGTTTATAATATGATACGCGGTTTGGTTCGGAACGACAGTTTTTAGAATATTGTTATCATTTATAATATGATCACAAAATATTATTCAAAACCTAAGAATTGTTTATATGAATGTTTAGAATTAGTTCTACTGCTATGTACAATAACACAGTTGTAAAAAAGGACACTTAGGTGCCGTTTGGTAACACTTACGTTTTCAGTTTTCTGTTTATATTTACAAAAATTTAAAAAACTCAAATAAAAACTTGTTTGGTAAAATTTTTGATTTATAAATCAGTGGTCTCAGTTTATAAATTTAGCCAAAAAATGAAAACACAAAAAATGTGTTTCCGTTTTGAGTTTTCTATTTTTTTTTTACCACCCAACACTAGTCACCACCCGCCACCATTTTCCACCACCGTCTTCCGTCACCACCACCCACCCCCCACCACCACCACTCACCACCCACCTGCCACCACCACCAGCCACCTGCCATCCCCTCGCCGCCACCACCCACCTCTCGCCGCCACCACCACCACCACCCACCACCCACCTGCCATCCACCCGCCACCACCCACCACCGCCACTACCATCCACCGCTCGCCACCACCACCCGCCACCAACTTGCCATCACCACTTACCAGCCACCTACCACCACCATCTACCACCAGCCACCTGCCACCCACCCACCCACCCACCACCACCACCACCCACCTGCCACTACCACCCCCCACTCGCTACCATCTACCACCCGCCACCGTCACCCACCTACCCGCCACCACCCACCACCATTCGCCACCCACCTGCCGCCACCACCCACCACCCGCCACCGTTACCCACCCACCATCACTACCCACCACCCACCCGCCGCCACCACCACCATTCACCACCCACCTGCCACCACCACCCGCCACCCGCCACCCGCCACCACCACCACCACCCACCACCCGCCACCCTCACCCACCCACCCACCACTACCACCACCCACCCGCCATTCGCCACCCACTTGCCCCCACGACCTGCTACCACCACCACCACCACCCACTCGCTACCACCCACCACCCACCACCACCAGCTATCCACCACCCACCGTCACCACTTTCCACCACCGTCTTCCGCCGCCACTTGCCACCACTGCCATTTCTCACTCTTTTTTATATTTTTAAAATTTTTTAAACATTTTGTCAATTACCAAACGCGTTTGTAGTTTATATTTTTCTAAAAATAAACAAAAAATAAACAAAAACCAGTTTATAAAATTTTTGTAAATATAAACTGAAAACGTAAACGTTACCAAACACACCCTTACCAATCAGTCCTATTAACTTTTTTTTTTTGCCTACGTATCTTGATTGATAAATTTATCATTGTAAATTTATTGATAAAAACAAGAGAGACTGATACATGTATCATTGGATAAATTTATCAATAAAATTTAATTGGTAATAAGTTTCAAAAGTAGGACCTATTGGTAATTTACCCTTGTAAAAGTAGTGAGATATAACTTAGGTATATATTTTTTATACTAATAAGATATTTGAGTGTTTACGGTAGTTAACAAATTATATATATATATATATATTTAAACAATTTGGTTCGGTTCCAAACGAATTTGTAACTATAAAACCATGAACTAACCGATGAAGTACAGTTTGTATATTTTAAAAACCAAGCCAAACCGTGCAATGAAAAAACCAAACCAGACCGAGCAATTTGTTCTGGATCGGATTGGTTGGCGGTTTTTTCAATTTTTTTACTCAACTCTTTTCTCTAGCCCAGTGGGACATTTGATTTGGAGTTTTTTGAAGGAGTGTATATTTCTAATACCATAAATTTATACAAAGGGACACTGGAGGAGGGTAATATTCCGGTTGTTATAATCTTCATCCAAACAATAAGGATGTCCGTTATTGGTATCAATTTGGAATGGGGCACACTAAATCTCCGTTTGCTTAGAATGCTGTGGAAGTCAACCTGCTTAGTAGATAGAAAATTATTACTATTTACTGAAGTAGTGGATCAAATATTAGAGGATTGAACGCAATACAATCTTCTCATTGATCATCTCAATCATTTATTGCCTTTTTTTAGGGACATTCTATGGTGAGTGCATCTCTCCCCACTTATTTTTGTCATTAATTTTACAAAATGTTCATTAATTTACTTTTTATTTTCTATCTTAGGGATATTATTTACTTTTTGTTTTCTATTATAGGGATATATTGCACGGGATGATATATTTTTGTCAAACACTAAAACGTGCACATGGTGACTTAACCATTTATGTCAGTGATGGGAAGATGAAATTGACTAACGTAGTCGATTTAACATTCAAACTATCTTTTGCTCATGATTTCAACAATTTTTGCAACATGGTTGAGTCCTTAACTATCTTATTTCAAACTTGAACAAAACAAATGAGTAAGTTTTGTGTTTGTCGCATATTTACCTATTCGTATTATTCTTGTTCGATTTTAATATGTGATGGAGTTTTTTCTTTGCTTTTTGGTGTACAAATTGCTCAACTTTATTAATCATATTGTTTTATTGAGTGCACATGAAAGAGACAACTATAGGCATTGGACATGGGCAGCACTATCTTACTTGAAAGATAAGATGTGATTGAATTATGAGATGAATGTAATATTCAATACAATGAAAAAGGGAGTTGGAAGATCAAGATTTGCTTGGATTGCAAAAGTCACAGAGGATTCTTATTTCTCAATGTTGTATTTTGAGTCTCCATCCATCTAGTTAGAGGGATAGGGCCAGTCTCCTCATTTGTTGCCCTCTGGAAGTGGCTAGATGCCACAACCTACATCGTCTCAGAAATAGCTTCTACAGAGCCAGATGGGCCAAGTGCAACCTCAATTTGTCCATATGCAGACTACTTCACAGGGCTTGATGATGCCACCTGTATTGACTCAGCCACAACTTGCAAAGGACTTGTCAATGCCTCCGGTGGTCCATCCAAAATTTAAATACCATGAATCCCCAGTGGATTTTCTACGGTTCAGTATAAACGTGGGGAGCACATACGAACCGTAGAAAATTCATTGGGGATTCACGGTATTTAATTTTTGGTTAGGCCACCAGAAGCAGTGACGGGTCCTTTGCAAGTGGTGGCAGAGTCAATAGAGGTGGCATCATCAAGCCATGTGAAGCAGGTTGCATATGGACAAATTGAGGTTGCACCTGGCCTATCTGGCTCTGTAGAAGTTGTTTCTGAGTCAAATGTAGGCTGTGGCATCTAGCCACGTGCAGAGGGCAACAATTGAGGAGATTGGCCCTGCCCCTCTAACTAGAGGATGGAGACTCAAAATACAACATTGAGAAATAAGATTCCTCTGTGACTTTTGCAATCCAAGCAAATCTTGATCTTCCTGCTCCCTTTTTCATTGTATTGAATATTACATTCATCTCATAATTCAATCACATCTTATCTTTCAAATAAGATAGTGCCGCCCATGTCCAATGCCTATAGTTGCCTCTTTCTTGTGCACTGAATCAAACAATATGATTAATAGAATTGAGCAATTTGTATACCAAAAAAGAAAAGAAAAAAGTTCATCACATATTAAAATCGAACAAGAATAATACAAATAGGTAAATATGCAACAACACAAAACTTACTCATTTGTTTTGCTCAAGTTTCAAATAAGATAATGCAACTCAAATGGAAGCAAAAGTTTAGGACTACCATGTTGCAAAAACGGTTGATAGCATGAGGAAAAGATGGTTTGAATGTTAAATTGACTACGTTAGCCAATTTTATTTTCCCATCAATGACATAAATGGTTATGTCACCATGTGCACGTTTTAGTGTTTGACAAAAATATATCATCCCGTGCAATATATCCTTATAATAGAAAACAAAAAGTAATTAATATCCCTAAGATAGAAAAGTAAATTAATGAACATTTTGTCAAATTAATAACAAAAATAAGTGGGGAGAGATGCACTCACTATAGAATGTGCCTAAAAGAAGAATGTGCCTAAAAGAAGGGGATAAATGATTGAGATGATCTATGAGAGGATTGTATTGTGTTCAATCCTCTAGTGTTTGATCAACTACTTCAGTAACTAGTAATAGTTTTCTATCTACTAAACAGGTTGACCTTCCTAGCATTCTAAGCAAACAGGGATTAGTGTGCCCCATTCCAAATTGATACCAATAATGGACATCCTTATTGTTTGGATGAAGATGATGAACAACCGGAATATTACCCTCCTCCAGTGTCCCTTTGTATAAATTTATGCTATTGGAAATATACACTCC
The DNA here is from genome assembly GCA_030407325.1 of Camellia japonica. NCBI lineage: Eukaryota > Viridiplantae > Streptophyta > Magnoliopsida > Ericales > Theaceae > Camellia > Camellia japonica. The sequence goes on from JAPPVO010000019.1 coordinate 120,445,446, forward strand.
TTCAGAAAACTCCAAATCAAATGTCCCACTGGGCTAGAGACTAGAGTTGTGTAAAAAAATCGAAAAAACCTTGGATGAAGATGATGAACTACCGGAATATTACCCTCCTTCAGTGTCCCTTTGTATAAATTTATGCTATTGGAATTATATACTCCTTCAGAAAACTCCAAATCAAATGTCCCACTGGCCTAGAGACTAGAGTTGTGTAAAAAAATCGAAAAAACCGAAAACCACTCCGATCCAGAGCAAACTGCTTGGTTTGGTTTGGTTTTCTCACTACACAATTTGGTTTGGTTCTTAAAATAGGCAAACCGTACTTCATCGTTCAGTTTGTGGTTTTATAGTTACAAATCCGTTTGGAACCGAACTGGACCGTTTAAATATATATATATATATATATATAATTTGTTAACTATAGTAAACACTCAAATATCTTACTAGTATTAAATATATATACCTAAGTTATATCTCTCTACTTTTACATGGGTAAATTACCAATAGGTCCTACTTTTGAAACTTGTTACTCATTAAATCCTATTGATAAATTTATTAGTCTCTTGTTTTTATCAATAAATTTACAATGATAAATTTATCAATCAGGATCTGTAGGTAAATAAATTTACAATGATAACTCAATTTCTATGTAAACGACACAATTTATATACACTTTCTGTACTACAATCACACGAAATTCGTCAAGTCAACTAAAATAAATAAAATACAAAAATAACACAAAATTAATAATTATCAGGCTTAAAGAATCCATCTCTCGAATATCATCTCAGTTCTAGCTTAGATGCACACAAATCGAGACACTTGTTGCATTACCTTTCTCAACACTCAATTAAATTCTATTTGAATAGGATTGACCATATGATCATATTAACACACTCTCCTAGGCTTGGAGAGTTTGTTCCTTGAGTCCCAGATTGGCTCTGGAATCAATGCACACAAACCGAGATGATCGGTTGTGCGGAAAATTAACCGACAAAGGTCTAAATTGAAATGAATAGAGAAACTTGTGATCTTAATAAAACTTAAGACTCAATTATATTAAATAAAAGTTTAAATTTTGTGTTGGGGCATGAAACATAGTGATTGGTGGATAATATTGTTATATAGTACACTTGGAGCACCTAATAATTTTTTATTAGCACTTGTTGAATTGACGCCTTTCAATTCCTCATGCCTTTTAATAAGGGTAAAACAATCATATATATCTTGAACATGGGACATTATTGATAAAAAGTAATCAAGTAGGACTTAATGGAGTACCAACCTTACAAATAGGACTTTTGAGTAATTAACTCTTGATTTTATGGGCTTGGCCCGTGTTGTAAGCTTATAGCCAATATTGTGGTCCAATACGCTTGAGGAGGTAGTGGATAAAACTATCTCTGGGTTAGAAACCTGGGCACTGTGCAGTTTAGAGGAGTAGTGGCCTCCAATGGTTGAGGATGAAGTTTCTTTCTGACATGCAGCTCAGAGGGATCCTGTGGCGTTATTAGGGTAGGACCTATTATGTACTTATTTACAGCTTGGACACGATATGTGTTGGAGAGACCGGGCTTGTTGCCCTGTTGGCTGGTTATTGATGCCCAGTTGGCAATTATTGATTTTGGACTATTTCTTTTATTTAATTGTCTTAGTCTGAGTTAATTAAATAAGATGGACTTATAAGATTAAGTTAATCTGAAAAAGTAAATTAATGAACATTTTGTGAAATTAATAACAAAAATAAGTGGGGAGAGATGCACTCACAATATGATGCCCCTAAAAGAAGGGGTTAAACAATTGAGATGATCAACGAGATGATTGTGTTGTGTGCAATCCTCTAGTGTTTGATCAACCACTTTAGTAAATAGTAATAGTTTTCCATCTACTACGCAGTTTGTCTTGCCCAGCATTCTAAGCAAATATGGGTTATGGTGTCCCATTCCAAATTGATACCAATAATGGATATCCTTATTGTCGGGATAAATGTGATAGGGTTATTGTGTCCCATTCCAAATTGATACCAATAATGGATATCCTTATTGTCGAGATGAATGTGATAAAATAGCTGGAATATTACTATCCAGTGTCCCTTTGTATAAATTTTTGCTATTGAGAATATACATCCCTTCAGAAAACTCCAAATCAAATGTCCCACTAGGCTAGAGAAAATAAATTACATCTAAAAAAAAAACACAAAAATAATAAGTAAGTTACTAAGTTAGCATAGACATCTAGATAACAACATGAATAACTCTTTTTTGAAATGTTAGAACAAAATAAATTGACACATACAATAATTGACGACAAATCAATAGTTATGCCTTGAGAAAACATATCTGCAAAGTTATAATTCTATCTTAGTTGTATAAAAGGTGTAACACCAAAATTTGTATAGAAGAACCACCTGCAATGCAAGTACTTCCCAACATCTAAAAGCAAATTCATAAAATTACAATTCTAACTTAAATTAAACTAAACTACACATTTAAAATAAATAAATAAAACAATGGGATATGCAACACCCAAAAAATTTATTACCTTGATTATTGAGGATTATACATTATTAGGTTTTTTACATTTGACTCCCAAAAACATGTATATAGAAACAATGTGTAATAAAATAAAGATTTTTTCATAAAAATTGACTACTAGACTTGTCATTCAGAATTAGTTGTTTAACCCTTGGACTTCATGTGTGGGGAAACAACCAAAGTTATGCTACTTTGGTTTTGATTATTGTTCTTGTTGATGTTACAAAGACGCTACTAAGTAATACAATGAGATGTGCAACATCCAAATTTTTTATTACCTTGATTATTGAGGATTATACATTATTAGGTTTTTGACATTTGAGTCCCAAAAACATGTATATAGAAACAATGTGTAATAAAATAAAGATTTTTTCATAAAAAACTGACTACTAGACTTGTAATTCAGAATTAGTTGTTAACCCTTGGACTTCATGAACGGATATGTGTGGGGAAACAACCAAAGTTATGCTACTTTAGTTTTGAATATTGTTCTCGTTGATGTTACAAAGATGCTAGTAATATGAGGAATTTTTTCCCTTCTTTTTGTGGTTTGTTTAATGGAAGTGTGGTATGTTTTAAGCTAGGATTTGGCTTCTCTCAAGTTTTCATCTCAACTTGAGAGAGCATTTGGGCTTGGTAGACCTACCAAATCCAAAAGCTCTCTCGAGTTGAGATGGCCAACATGAGAGGAGCTCAACCCAATAAGCTATTGTAGACGTCCCCGAACGCCCCGGGAGGGTTAAGTCCCGTTCTGTTCATATTGGGGTCACTACAGTTCGAAGGACTCAAAATGTCACGGTTCTTAATCTTGAACCAAAGAGTCCAAATCCGGCAAATCGTTTTGAAAACAGATTTTGAAAGAAGTGCCAAACATGGACTGCTTCGCCAGATACAGAGTCGCCACCTAAATGTTTTTTAATGGGAAATTTAGGAAACCCTGACTCGGTGCCAAAGGCCACGTGTCCGTCATCACCAAAGTTGCCTCGGCTCGGGAACTTGGGTACGATTGGGGAAGGTCACTTCGTGAGCACCCCCGCTCGCCCGGTCAAAGACCGGCCTCTACTAACCATGATATCTGATTTTGAAAACATTGTATGCTCTTATTCCGGTTATTAGCCTAGGTTACTATGTGATGCTCGCAGCAAACAAGTATAGACTGAGTCATCTGACTTGGAACAAAACATTTCATGTTTGTTTGTTTGAAAATGGTTTGATGATGCTACCCGCAGGTAGGCTAAGACGCGGATTTGCCACCCTCGGGTGGGCTTAGAAAACATGATTTTGCCACTATCTAGTGGGCTTAAAACAAACAGTCAACGCATTATCCCAATTCAAGTAACTCAACCTCCACTCACAGGCATTCAGGCAGTTATATCACATAAGCACGTAGCCTCATGGTAAGCATGCTATTCATGGCAACACTCACACGCATGCAAGGATGCTAAAGCATAAAACTCACCGAGTACTCCAAGCTAAAACAGAAACTACATTAGAAATTATGCATGATCCTAATTATACAGAAATGCCTAATGCAACACATGCACAGATGCAGCTATAGCAGGCTCGGCTATTCTAAACATGGGATATGAAATGCTACAACTATCATGCATTCAGCTTGGAATTGAAATACAAATGCAGTTTGTATGATGCGCCGAGCCCGGTGCGTGCAAAACAGATGAATGATGCAAACATGCTGTCATACTGTATGCTAATTAAAATATGCCCTAATCTAACCATCATAAGCGGATAAATAAAAGGGAAGAAAGACGTGGGGTTGGAAGACATGCATCACACTCACCCACACTTATTACAATTATGCCCTCGCGCAGAGGGTCCGAATAAATAATAATACAGTCCGAATAAAAGAATAATACAGTCCGAATAATATACATATTTCTAATTAATTAACAAATTAAACTAAGAAAGCTTTAAACTGGCATGCAAGCCAGGGGCTGCCTCGCTTCTGATGAATGATGTATGCTGGACTGCGTTGCGCGGAAATTCACTGGGATGCCCAATTTAGCCTCTGTTTGCAATGTTTCTCGAAAAGCGCGCCAGACTCCGAAAAGTTGCTGATTCCTTATTTTGCTGCAACAGAGAGCAGGAAAAGGGCATAGCAATGTATTTCACAAATATATGCATGCCTCGATTCTCGTGCCACCAATCACGCATAACGATGCATGATGGCCGAGGAATCGGATTGCACAACTCAATATAGGGTGCAATGCAGATGAATGCGACAACAAAACCTAACTCCATCATGGGTAATCCGGAGTGTCGGTGACTTGGGAATTGAGACCCGTTCCGTCACTCGGAGTACGAAACGTGCCTCGTTTCCCGTGCCCGGGCTATCTCCTATCCCGAACATGATGCGATATGCATGATATGCATGAAATGTCGCTAATATACAATCCTAGCATACACAATGCTGTGAAAATGAGATGTCTCGAAATGCGTGCCCATGGGTGCGCAAACCGAGGCAATGATATGAAATCATGAAATGGCATACGCAATGCAAATGGAATGAGACTGAGATGAGATGCCTCGAAATGCGTGCCCACGGGCACGCAAACCGAGGAAATGGCATACGGAATGCAATGATGCGAAAATGGCATACGGAATGCAGAATGGACTTATACCAACATGAGAGGACCTCAGCCACTCTCATACGGGAGGCCGTAAGATGAAAATGAGCTGCCTCGAAATGCGTGCTCGCGGGCGCGCAAACCGAGGCAATGTCATAAAAGCATGAAATGGCATGAAAATGCAAATTGGGCTTACACTAACATGAGAGGGCCTCAGCCGCACTCACATAAGATGCCGTCGGATAAAAAAATGAAGTGCCTCGAAATGCGTGCACACGGGCACGCAAACCAAGGCATGGGCCTAAGGCACAGAAATGACATGCGAATGAGATGTGACATATGGCATATGGAAAATGCCAATTTCAGCAGCTAAAATGATGCACAAATAGCTCCCGAATTATGACAAAATTACACCCGATGCCCGAAATGCGATGTAATGCACCCGAAATGGCCTACAGCCCTACTAAACATGCACAATATGGACGCGACATGTAAAGACAGATGCTAGGCAGCCCCAAAAATAGCATTTTTACAGTACAAAGAATGGCCAAACAACAATTACAAGTATGGCAAAAATAGCATGCAAAAATGGGGGAAAAGAGGGGAATAATAAAGCAAGTGATATGTACAATGCTCAAACTGAAAAATACAGTTCTACAACATTAAAGAGGGGCCAAAAATATGCACATTTACAAGAGATGACATCTCCCAATTCAGTATGTAGATAGGCTAAACATAGCATGCAAAATAATGAGCCAACAAAGACTATAACATGAGGTACCAAAAGGATGCATCAAACAGTCTTGGACCCTTAACAAAACATGAAGAATGGGTCATTTTAAGACACTTTCTAAGCCTGATGAAGACTCAAAACAGAATCCAAGAAAGCCTAACAAAGCATGTAATTTTACGGAATTAAAGATAGTATTACATGAAGTACCAAAAGCATGCACCAAATGGCCTAAGACCCTTAACAAAACATGAAGAATGGGTCATTTTAAGACACTTTCTAAGCCTGATGAAGGCTGAAAACAGAATCCAAATAAGCTTAAAAAGGCATGCAAAGTGGGGTCAAAGAGAGATATAAAGGCAAGTGTAACATGGAGACCCCAAACCAAGTTGATCCCTTCTACAATAATGTAGAGGGACACAAAATAATCTCAATCTCAGTTAATGGCATGCTCAAAATCAGATCACTCATAAGCTAGACAAAGCATGCAAAATATTGGCATAAGAGGTGATATTGAAGGAAGAGCATGATAGAGGTACCAAACAAAGTTGAGCCCTTCTACAATGTTGTAGAGGGGCTCAAAATAAGCCTAAAATCAGTAGGGGTCAGAGCCCAAAACAGTGAACAAATAGGGTAGAAAATTGAAGCAAAAATGTGCTCAAAAGGGGGGAAATAGCACTCACCCGTGAAGACAAGGCTTTTGTTGCTTCTTGGCCTGAATTTGTTGCTTCTTAGCCTTTGAAAAACCTTCCTTTGCTGCTGGAATGGAAGTGGTGATGGTGAGGCTTGGTGTTGATGAACAAATGGGGCTAACACTTAAGGAATTTTGGAGCTTTTGGAGATGAAAATGGAGGCAAAGGGAGATGAAGTCTTGAGAGGAAATTTTCTAACCTCAACAAAGGAGGAGGTCAGCCCCTTAAATGGACAAGAAAGGGGTGCAAAAGGGGAGGGAAATGCACCCAAGCTTTCCCTCCCAAAATATCCCCCGGAGGACAGGGATATTTTGAAAAGCAGCTGGACAGCTGTAAAGGGTTCAAAAGCAGAAAGCTGGCCGGCCAGGTGGATTTCTTGAAGGTGGCCGGCCAGCCACCCCAACTGGTCGGCCAGCCACTCCCCATGGCCGGCCAGCCATGGCCAAAAATGAAAATCACAATTACTGGCCGACCACCACTTTTTGGTGTCCTCCCAGGTGTGTAGAACAAGGTTCCAAGGTTGGAATTTGGCAACTCTGAAACAGGAGTCACAACATTGGACTTGAAGGAGAGGCTTAAAAATGAAAGTAACAATTACTGGCCGACCACCACTTTTTGGTGTCCTCCCATGTTCCCTCATCACAGATATGTGGTTTTGGTTGGAAGAAAATGGCCCTAGGGTGTTCAACATTAGCCCGGAAGTGAGCAAAACGGGCGCCGGAAGAGCATAACTGGTTATCTGAGATAATTGCTGGCCTCCCACCCTCCAGTGATCTTCCTGGTGCTAAAACAGAGGTACCTGCCAAGATTGAACAAAAACCGATGCGAAATGAATGCTCGGGGGCCGAACCGCGAGGTTCGGGGCCCGAAAACCGGCTGTAAGCACCGAAAGTGGCATTCAGCCACGAAGTGGGTATCTAAGACCCCAGTGTGCCTCGTTATGATAAAACAGAGGTACCTGCCAAGAACCGGAGGAATCGGAGACGGTTGGGCGGTCCCGAACCGAGGCACACGGCCTGACGGCTCGAAAACCGGGAACCGGGCTCCGAAATGGGAAAAATGGCCTATGGCCACGAAAAGTAGCCCACGGCCACCGAGAAATAGTCTACAGGACTACTCCCTTCCCTCAGGAAAGAAAATAGAGAAAACCGAGTTTGGTTCGCAAACCGAGACAAGGCACAGAAGAGAGTTCGGAAGTCCGGAGGCAGGGCGCACGGCCGCGACTCTGAGACTTCTGAACGAGCACAGTATGCAACATCACCGAGCGCTCAATCGGTGACGTCTGAGTCTTAAGGTCGGTCAAAAATGGGGTGTCTACAGCTATGGTACTCTTGCAAGTGCTTTCATAGTTTCCATAGCAATCCATATTAACTATATGATGTAGGACGAGTAGGGATTACTTTCTTACAAGTAGTGTGCCCAGGTTAAGTATACTGGTAGTAGTAACAACAGACTTATAGGGTTGGATTTGGTGGGAGTTTTTACTGCAAAAGTATTTAAAAAATAGGAGTTTAATGGTTTGTAAAATGGTAGGGTTTTGGGAATAAAAATATAAGTGTTTAGGTGCTGTTGAGTGGTTGTTCTGAGCACTGTGAATAGTGATATGAACCTCTGTTATCAGAATCTTACGATTCGCGATTCAATTCACGATTCGATTCACAATTTTTGCAAAATCGATACGAATCTATGGGTGAATCTCTCTTTTATCAGAATCTTATGATTCGCGATTCGATTCGCGATTCGATTCAATTTTTTTGCAAAATCGATACGAATCTATGGATGAATCTATTTTGGAAGTAAATCTCTAGTGAGTTGCACGATTCACAATCGATTCACGATTCAATTCACTTTTTATAATTCATGTAATTTTTTAAATTATTGTGTCCAACATATTTTTGACTATTTTTTTCTCCATGTTTTTAGTGAAAATGACATAATATAACTTTTAATAGCGTTTAATACCAAAATAACCAACATATATACATAATTTGTTGTTATTTTAGTGATCGTGAAGTTTTTAATAGAATCCAATCAGATTCAGTCAGACTTAACATATTTTTAACATTTCTTCTCATTTTTTTTTTCCTTTAAAAAATCATAATATATCTTCTAAAGATGTTTAAGATTAAAGTTACACTATGAATTATCTATTGCTATTTTATTAAATTGAATATAATTGAATATTACATATGTGAGGTCAGTTATACCTTTGAAAATGTTTTAGGCTTTAAAATAAAATATTCTAAATAATTCTTTCTTATTATTTGCTCACTGTTACTTAGAAAAGTATGTATGCTTATTGTCCAAATATCAATATCGTTGTTAATTATTGTTATTTTGGAAATTGATAATTTGTCTATTTGGTTATTATCTTTATTAAGAATGGTTGATAAGAAATATCTAATAAAAAAAAAAGTAAGATAGCGATCTTACATAAGAATCTTTGTTAACTTCTTATCTATTAAACTACGTGATTATCACTCAAAATGACATTTTCATTGATTTAAGTCTAAATATTTCATATTCATAAGATATATTTAGCATCTAAATGTGTAAATATATATTTTAAAGTAATTTTAAAAAAGTGACCGAATCTTTACGATTCACGATTCGATTCGATTCGATTTGTGATTCAGTACAAGGTCATTTCGATTCACGATACGAATCTCGATTTGAAAACTATGATATGAACAATGATGTGAATAGTAACCTTGCTGGATTGAAGAAGCGACAGCGAGAGCGAGAGCGAGAGAAAGAGGTGCTTCACCCTCACAAGGCATGTTAACTCTTCTCCTCAATCATTGAGATTACACATATTTATAGGTTAAAGACTCCCAATTTTTTAAAGACTATAACTCAGATTTAGCAACTACTAATATTCTAGACCAACTATGGTTTCCAATTCTACTTCAATCATAATAGGAAACGTTAATGACTTCTAATTCTACTTCAATTTTAAAATAGGAAACTTGGACTTTTGACTACGAAGGTTATTTTAGACATAATAAAACCCATATATAATGACTCATTTAATAACTTGACCCACAACAATAAAACCCATTTGCGACCCCTACTACCCATGTCCAAGAATTATTGGAATTACCATTATACCCTTAATTACTAAAACCTACTATAATGACATGAAGACTCGCTCGAAATTATTCCAAATGTTTAATTTTTGATGCCCTAAATATGCTTCGTGTGAAATTCTAGATTTGTTCTTTTTCTTCTTTACATGATCTTCATCACTATAATTAGTACCATTACGATGCAGATTCAGTACATATGCTGCAGTTTTCATTATGTGGTCTTACCGACTATAGTGCCAAAAATTGACCTATATATATATATATATACTTATGATAGGTCTCAGCTGTGTCACTGAATCACTGGCTCAATATTTTCGAGTTTTAACCATTGCTTGCTTTTATTTTGCACAAATATATTTTAAGATTACATTATATAAGCTCTACGAAATTCATTTGGCTTGTGCGGGGCACCTGTGCAGCAGCAGTTCACCATGGCATCATGAATATGTTGGTTCGGGCAAGTAGAATAAACAGAATCATGACAAGAATATGCACTCAACATTTTCAAACATTATTCAAAACCCGAATTGTTACCACGTTAGAAAATACTCCTTACATGCAGTGCAGCTTATCTAGATCAATCTCGAAATTCAAATCCTTAAACAAAAAGTAACCATAATTAAAAGATGCATCACTGCAATCACATTAAAAAAAATATCAACCTATAGCAATTGACACTTGATCCCAGAAAGACAAATAATGTATGCAGTCTTAGAAGTAAGAAATATATAGTTAGGCAAAATTTAAATACTGCAGAGAAGAGTTAGAAGTTCTCTTATTAAAATGTCAATGCTCTAAAAGCTGTATAAAGGATCTTTAGCAATTCAGTGGTCTATTTTCCAATATTAACAATGTTTCTGTTGAATTGTTGGGGCTTGAATTAAACATATAAGCTATGAAGCATAGATAAAATCTTAAAATAATAGTGTACATGCGTAGTTGTCAAATTAGGATATGAATCGTGTATCGTCTTTGTATTTTTTTGAATTATGTATCGTGATATTTTTAACATCTTTAACAGTAGCTACAAAAATAAATGTAATGATGGAACAAACAAATATCTTGTGAGCACAAAGCATAAAACAATGTATAATCCTTAAAATTGTAATGCAAGAGCATCGCCAATGGTTGTCTAGCTATATGGATAGTTATTGTTATATTTTGGCAATGAACAGTGTCAAAATGTTATATTATCGCACAATCAAATTTCTCTCCATGGATGGTTCCTCTGCATTTTTTAGCACAATCAATTTTCTCTCCATCATTCCACTTGCTATGTTTTTACCAACCATCATTATTTAACCACTTTTGTTTGAATCAGTTTTCAAAGGTACATGATGTATATGACTATGTGACGGCATTCCCAGGATGCTTGCTCATTCGACTTGACATAATGTATGTCACTCTTGATTTAAAAGATTCAACAGTCATTGTACATAGGAGGCCTGAGTTTAGCTGATAAAAAAATGAAATGTGTTTGTCAGGGAGCTGTGTCTTATGTGTACCTTAAGTTGACATTTGGTCCTGCCTTCATTGGTCACATCATTACAGACTGACAGTATCTTTACTTTCTTCACTTCCCAATTGCACCTGGAGCATGATTAATAATACCATGTAGTTCTCCTTTTCACACGCTAATTAATTTAATAGGTCTGTATTCAAGTATTATGTTATTGAACTATTCTATATGGCACTAAAATGCTGGTAGCTTGTGTCAAACTCACACACACAATTGTTTTATGAGTTCTAAACACTGTTTAATTTATGCAGTAGAATCTATGTATTTCATACATGGAGGTCGAGGTTTATTTGACTAAAATTTAGAACGTGCAAACTTAGGCACATACTCTTTAGTGAAGACATTTGCACCATCATGATATGTATGCATGCTTTTTTTATTTGATGGTCTGAATCAATTAGGTCAAAATGATTTAATTTACTTTTAGCTATAGGTCAAACCTATAGCGACCCCGGTCTTTTCCCATTTGGTTGTTGTACCCGGATTTATGTTCTGTAGATTCAGTTGTTATTATATTGTTGTTGTTGTCCTTTAATTCCTTATTTTTGAGTTATAGGATATGTTGGGCAGGTTTTGTTACAGGTTGGTTGGGTTGGAAACCAAGTGTTGCTGTCCAGATTTTTGGACCTTCGCTCGAGCGAGGAGTTGGTCGCTCGAGCGTGCAGTTGTTTTTAGTCCTTCGCTCGAGCCAGGTTTTGGTCGCTCGAGCGAGAGTCTGCGTCTGGGCTTAGGACCTGATAGTTGTGTTTCTTGGCTCGAGCGAGCTTCCTTCGCTCGAGCGAGCGAGGTGTATGTTTTCGAGTTCTTCGCTCGAGCGAGCATTTCGTCGCTCGAGCGAGCTTCTGGGTTGCAGACCTGAAGCATCGAGTTTTTGGCTCGAGCGAGCTTTTCTTCGCTCGAGCGAGGATTTCTTGTGTCTGGTCGCTCGAGCGACCATGTCTTCGCTCGAGCGAGCCTGTTCAGTTTAAATAGGCAGCAGCGGGTTTTTGAACAGTTTTTCATCCTCTTTTTGATTCCAAACCCTAGGTCCGACTTCTCCCTCTCTTCTCTCTTAGGTTTGATCTATTTAGGGTGTGTTTCTACCCTAGTTGCTTTATTAAAAAGTTAGAGTGGGTCGAGGGCTTCATTTTAATCTGAACAATCTTGGGTTTGGAGCACTTTGGATTTTGGGTCATCATCTCAGTCTTCTCAATTTTGGTTATTCTTCGAGGTAGGGATTTCCTACTCCAACTTATGAGTTTTGTTCTAAGTTTTGGTATTTTAATATGTTGGGGGTATTTTGGTAATTTTGGGAAAAACCCTAGTTGTTTTATTAAATTGAATTGTATGTTTAATTTAAGGAAAATTGGGGGAATTAGTTAAATTCATGAAATTGAGGAATTTATTGATTAAATGGGGTAGTTGATTAACTTAAATCACTCGCCTATCGTATTTTTGGTTTATTTATTTCTAGTTTAGAAATAACTGTTTTGGGCTATCGGTGGAGGATAGTCGTGATTGTTGTAGACATTGCATGTGGATTAGGGATAACTGAAACTAATCACATTGGTTTAGTCATTAACTTTGACTGTTGAATTAATACAGACATTAATGTATTGATTGTGTGTTGTATATGTTATGTGTTTACATACATTGCATTGTGTGGGAGGAGATAGGGGATGTACTCCACGGTTTAGGGGAAGATAGGGGATGGACCTCTAAACCGGATTTTGTTTGGGAGGAGATAGGGGATGGACTCCATTAGCATCACTATTATGTGTGCTTATTGATATTGAAGTGTTTTTGCATGTTATTGATACAACACTAAAATGTGTATCATATTGGAAGTATGGAAGTGTTTTGATATGAGCCTGTGTCTCATTTGTTTTGTTGATATTGGAAGTATGTGAATATGATATATAGTTCACTGTTGTAGTTTGGCCAGGTTCTGAGCCATGTTGATAATAATGGAAAGTTGAATAGATAATGGAAAGTGAATATGACATTTAGTGTTAACCATCTATTGAATGCTATGGCTTTATTCAATGCTTATATTTGGTTTAGTATTTTTCTACTGGGCTGTGGCTCACCCTTTATGGGAACATCATTTTCAGGTTCAGGTGATAAGCTACCTCCAAGGACTTAGTTTGGAAGGACTTGGATTTGAAGACTAGTTTAGTTATTTGTTTTGTTTTGATATTACATGTAATCACAAGCCGAGGGCTTAATTTGTAGTTGAGTTAGTACTCACATTTTGTGTCCAAGTGTTGGCTTGGAAAGATGTAAGCCCATAGGGCATTTACTTTCATTATTACATGTAATGTCTTTATTTAAAGATACTCTGATGAATGAATTATGGTTTATTTTCTTAAGTAATGCATCTTAGTATTGTGTATATTATGGGTTATTTCTGAGGGCGTTACAACTTGGTATCAGAGCGTACCGGGTTTGAATACTTTGGGTACGTGGGAAGTGATTAGTATCACAATGGGTTCGTCTCGTTTGATAGAGACTTAGTGTAATGTTATATGTTTATTTGATAACATGTTTATGTGATTATGTGGGTATGGAATGTAGTTTCTAGGATGTTGATTGGACCCTTGAGTTTCTAGTAGTCTTGTTGGAAAGGCAATTGATCACTGCTGCTTCCAACCGGAACTATAGTAACGCTTTGGGACCATTATCATCCAGGAATGAAATTCGTAGGTGCTTATGTGATTATGTGCTTACGTGGAATGAATTATTGTTGTCCAATGCATTAGGACGTGAGTGTTTAGCTTCGGCACATTTATTAATGTGCTAACGTCTTTGTTCCTTGTATTAGGATGTCAGGACGAGGACGAGGACGAGGACGAGGACGCGGTAGGCGTGGTAGGCCGGGTAGGCAAGAGGTGCCTGTGCCAGAGGAGATTCCGGCAGTTCAGGAGGGAGTTGGCCAGGCCAATGTGGCCGAGCCAGTAGGCCAGCAGGCTATGGGCGCTTTAGCCCGAGAGATAGCAGGGGCATTCAGGGAGTCAGTAGGCATTCTCAGAGCTGAGAATCAGGCTCAGGTTCATGTTGCAGATGCAGGTCCTTCTTTTCTGAAGAGGGAGTTCTTCGGTCCAACCGGACGAATTTTTAGGTGATCCTAAAGAGCCGCTTAAGGCAGATGAATGGCTCGAACAGACAACGAAGACGTTTGAGATGCTTGGCATCGAAGACGGGGTTGAAGGTGACCTTGGCATCTTTCCAGCTTAAGGGGGATGCGGGTCAGTGGTGGAAGTTCACTAAGGGCGTATAGGAGGGACTTGGGAGGCTTTCGTAGAATGCTTTCCAGGAAAGTTCCTGTCTTCAGCAGTTAAGGAGAGGTTGAGGGAGCAGTTTTGCCAGCTTAAGCAGAACAGTTCTTCAGTGGCCGAGTTTGAGGCCTCGTTTACTAGCTTGTCCAGGTTTGCACCTGAGTTGGTGGCGTCTGAGGAACGCCGTTGCATTGAGTTTGAGAAGAAGTTGAGGCGTGGCCTCAAGCTGAGAGTTGTAGGGTCTATGATTCGGGATTATGGGCGTCTGGTTGATGCTGCAGCCCATACTGAGATCATGATGCAGGAAGAGGAGGAAGGGCAGAAAGGCTCCAAGAGGAGTCAGGATGGTCAGAGTGATGGTAGGAGACAGAAGGGTTTTAACCCTCAGCAGTCTCAGGGTAGCTTTTCTAGATCGACTTTTCCTGTGCCGAGTGCTAGTTTTGGGAAAGGCAGCCAGGGGGACATTACCTGTTTCAAGTGTGGTCAGCTGGGCCACAAGTCTCCAGTTTGTCCTCAGAGGGAGGAGGACAGAGAGCAGCATCATCTTCGGCTCGATCTCAGAGCCAGAGTCAGGGTAGAGGCCAGCCGCTCTCGTGTTATCAGTGTGGTCAGCCAGGGCACATGAAGAGGTATTGCCCGCAGTTGGGTGGCACACCTGGTGCATCTGGTTTGAGGCAGACTCAGGGTCAGCAGCCAGCTCAGTCGGGTCAGGCCTCGAGGGCCAATCAGGGGGCTTCTTCGTCCCAGTCTGTGCAGCAGTCTTATGCTCCTAGGGGTGAGCAGGTTGATCAGAGACCATCTGGGCGCGTGTATGCTGTTACCGCGCAGGACCTTGTACCGGCTCCATCTGTTGTGAGAGGTACCTTCTTGTTTTGCAACTCGGTTGCTAATGTTTTGATTGATACGGGTGCATCTCATTCCTTTGTGTCTGCTGCATTTGCATCTGTTTTGGAGTTGGAGTTAGCACAGTTAGCATCTCCTATTTGTGTAGTGTCACCTCTTGGGGGTGAATTGATCTTGAAACAAGGTGTTAGGGGTTGTGATATAGAGGTCGATGATCATAGAATCCCATTTTCTTTTGTAGTTATGCCTATGAAGGGCTTTGATGTTATTTTGGGTATGGACTGGTTATCGTCATACCGGGCAGTTATTGATTGCTACCGTCAGAGGGTCACTTGTTGTACCATTAGCGGAGAGTGTTTCCATTTTCTGGGGGACCGGGTTGGTAGTGTTTTGCCACCGGGGTATGTTTCACGAGGGCGGAGTGAGCTTAGTGGTCTACTTGCTAATCTTTCGATTAGTGAGGTTGATGAGACTCAGATTGTGTTGCCAAGGGTGGTTTGTGAGTACTCGGACGTCTTTCCCGAGGATCTTGTTGGGTTGCCACCGCATCGAGAGATTGAGTTCTCTATTGACCTAGTGCCCGGCACGGCGCCAATTTCTATGGCACCTTATCGTTTTGCCCTAGCCGAGTTAGTTGAGTTGAAGATTCAGCTCCAGGAGTTGCTAGATAAGGGCTATATCCGTCCTAGTGTTTCGCCGTGGGGAGCACCGGCCCTCTTGGTTAAAAAGAAAGGTGGTGCTTTGAGACTTTGTATAGATTACCGAAAATTGAATCGGGCTACGGTTAAGAATAAGTACCCTATGCCTCGTATTGACGATTTGTTCGATCAGTTGAAGGGTTCCCGTTGTTTCTCGAAGATAGACTTGAGATCGGGCTACCACCAGTTGAGGGTCAGGGAGGAGATATTCCGAAGACGGCATTCCGTACGCGGTATGGCCACTATGAGTTTCTGGTGATGCCATTTGGGCTCACCAATGCACCGGCAGTGTTTATGGATTTGATGAACCGGATATTCCGGGAATTCTTAGATCGTTTTGTAGTTGTCTTCGTGGACGACATCCTTTTTATTCACCTTCGGAGGAGGAGCACAAGGAACACTTGAGAGTGGTGCTTGAGTTACTTAGAGCCCATAAGCTTTATGCTAAGTTTGGGAAGTGTGAGTTCTGGCTAGAAGAGGTCAAGTTCTTAGGCCATGTGGTTTCTGGGAAGGAGTGTCTGTTGATACATCCAAGACTGAGGCAGTGCAAGATTGGGCACAGCCTAAGAGTGTGTTTGAGATCCGCAGTTTTCTGGGGTTAGCTGGGTATTATCGCCGGTTTGTGAAGGATTTCTCCAGGTTAGCTTCGCCTTTGACTAGATTGACTCGGAAGGGAGTCAAGTTTGTATGGAGTGAGACTTGTGAAAAGTCGTTCAGGAGTTGAAAGTTAGATTGACCACCGCTCCAGTCTTGATTATTCCGGAGAGAGGGTTGGGTTATGCAGTCTATTGTGACGCCTCACGAGAGGGTCTGGGTTGTGTGTTGATGCAAGAGGGGAAAGTGGTTGCCTATGGCTCACGTCAGTTGAAAATTCACGAGAAGAATTACCCTACGCATGATTTAGAGTTAGCAGCTGTGATATTTGCCTTGAAGATTTGGAGGCATTATCTTTACGGTGAGAGGTTCGAGGTATTCTCGGATCATAAGAGTCTGAAATATCTGTTTACACAGAAAGACTTGAACTTGAGGCAGAGGAGGTGGATGGAGTTTATTGAGGATTATGACTTCGAGTTACATTATCATCCGGGGAAGGCCAATGTGGTGGCCGATGCCCTTAGCAGGAAACCTGTTGGTGACATAGCTAGTATAGCCATCCGGGAGTGGAAGATGTTGGGTGCACTTGGAGAGTTTGATTTGCTTCTGGGCGAATCCGTTGAGGCTGCGGCCTTGTTTTCTGTTGTTGCGCAGCCTACACTTGTGACTCGAGTGTTAGAGGCTCAGAGGGGTGACCTTGAAGTAGAATCCCTTCGAGAGAAGATCTCCAGTGGGAAGGTTGAGAAGGGTTTGACGGTGTATCCCGACCTGAGTGTGAGATACCAAGACCGTCTGTTTGTGCCGGAGTCTTGCCGAGAGGAGGTACTCCGAGAGTTTCATCATTCGCGCCTTGCGGTGCATCCGGGAGGCACTAAGATGTATCGGGATTTGGGTCGCCAGTTTTGGTGGCGGGGTATGAAGAGAGATGTGGCAGCTTTCGTGTCTAAGTGCCTTACTTGTCAGCAAGTGAAGGCCGAACATCAGAGGCCAGCGGGTTTGTTGCAACCCTTGCCTATTGCCGAGTGGAAGTGGGAGCATGTCACTATGGACTTCGTTGTAGGTCTTCCGAGGACTCAGCGGGGTAGTGATGCTATTTGGGTGGTTGTAGACCGGTTGACTAAGTCGGCGCACTTCATTCCTATGCGCGTGAGAGATTCGGTAGATCATCTTGCCGACTTGTACATTCGGGACATAGTGAGGTTGCACGGGGTCCCAGTGACGATCGTCTCAGATAGAGATCCTCGTTTTACTGCTAGGTTGTGGCAGAGTTTGCAGAGTGCCTTAGGCACTAAGTTGACCTTTAGCACGGCTTATCATCCTCAGACTGACGGGCAGTCCGAGCGTACTATTCAGATCCTTGAGGATATGCTTCGGGGTTGTGTTCTTGATTTCAGTGGGTCGTGGGAGAGGCACTTGCATTAGTGGAGTTTGCCTACAACAACAGTTTCCAGTCTAGTATCGGTATGGCACCCCCTCCATTGAGGCCTTGTATGGCCGACCTGTGAGGTCTTTGTTAGGCTTGTACAGCCCAGAGTCGTCAGAAATCTTATGCCGACCGTAGGAGGAGACCTTTAGTGTTTGAGGTGGGTGATCATGTCTTTCTGAAGATATCACCTAGACGGGGATTGATGAGGTTTGGGAAGAGCGGGAAGTTGTCCCCTCGGTTCATTGGTCCTTTTGAGATCCTTGAGAGGATTGGCGAGGCTGCTTATCGTTTAGCTTTGCCACCGCAGTTGTCCGGAGTACATGACGTGTTCCATGTGAGTATGCTTCGGAAGTATGAGCCGGATCCATCACATGTGTTGGATTGGACTGATTTAGTGGTTGATGAGGATGTCTCGTATGAGGAGAGACCGGTTCGGGTCTTGGATAGGCGGGATCAAGTTTTGCGAGGCAAGACCATCCTTTTGGTAAAGGTTTTGTGGAAACATCACGGGGTAGAAGAAGCCACTTGGGAACGTGAGTTGGAAGTCCGCGAGAAATATCCGGACATGTTTATTGATTTGTAATCTTGTATTTAGATTTTGTAATATTGTTGAACTTAAGAGCTTTATATATGTCTTAAGTTGGAAAACATTGAGGATGTTTTGGTTGAATGACAGTGTTTTGAAACTTGCTTCAATATGGAAGTTTGGTGTAACAGTTATATGTTGAATATATTGTTGAATTAGAGTTATATCATGAAATTGAATATGATATTGAAAACTGTTGAAATTGAAAGGAAAATTGCATAATACTCATGCAGGTTATAATATATGTTGTTTTATATACATATTGTGAGATGCCTCTTGATAAGAGATGAAATGGCCAGTTTTGGGTCAAGTTGTTCATTATTAAATTGTTATATTGTTGGAATTTGAAAAAAAAACTTGTTTTCGAAAACTTATGCTTAATTTCGGGGACGAAATTCTTTTAAGGGGGGGAGGTTATAGCGACCCCGGTCTTTTCCCATTTGGTTGTTGTACCCGGACTTATGTTCCGTAGATTCAGTTGTTATTATATTGTTGTTGTTGTCCTTTAATTCCTTATTTTTGAGTTATAGGATATGTTGGGCAGGTTTTGTTACAGGTTGGTTGGGTTGGAAACCAAGTGTTGCTGTCCAGATTTTTGGACCTTCGCTCGAGCGAGGAGTTGGTCGCTCGAGCGAGCAGTTGTTTTTAGTCCTTCGCTCGAGCCAGGTTTTGGTCGCTCGAGCGAGAGTCTGCGTCTGGGCTTAGGACCTGAGAGTTGTGTTTCTTGGCTCGAGCGAGCTTCCTTCGCTCGAGCGAGCGAGGTGTATGTTTTCGAGTTCTTCGCTCGAGCGAGCATTTCGTCGCTCGAGCGAGCTTCTGGGTTGCAGACCTGAAGCATCGAGTTTTTGGCTCGAGCGAGCTTTTCTTCGCTCGAGCGAGGATTTCTTGTGTCTGGTCGCTCGAGCGACCATGTCTTCGCTCGAGCGAGCCTGTTCAGTTTAAATAGGCAGCAGCGGGTTTTTGAACAGTTTTTCATCCTCTTTTTGATTCCAAACCCTAGGTCCGACTTCTCCCTCTCTTCTCTCTTAGGTTTGATCTATTTAGGGTGTGTTTCTACCCTAGTTGCTTTATTAAAAAGTTAGAGTGGGTCGAGGGCTTCATTTTAATCTGAACAATTTGGGTTTGGAGCACTTTGGATTTTGGGTCATCATCTCGTCTTCTCTTTTGGTTATTTCTTCGAGGTAGGGATTTCCTACTCCAACTTATGAGTTTTGTTCTAAGTTTTGGTATTTTAATATGTTGGGGGTATTTTGGTAATTTTGGGAAAAACCCTAGTTGTTTTATTAAATTGAATTGTATGTTTAATTTAAGGAAAATTGGGGAATTAGTTAAATTCATGAAATTGAGGAATTTATTGATTAAATGGGGTAGTTGATTAATTTAAATCACTCGCCTATCGTATTGTTGATTTATTTATTTCCAGTCTAGAAATAACTGTTTTGGGCTATCGGTGGAGGATAGTCGTGATTGTTGTAGACATTGCATGTGGATTAGGGATAACTGAAACTAATCACATTGGTTTAGTCATTAACTTTGACTGTTGAATTAATACAGACATTAAATGTATTGATTGTGTGTTGTATATGTTATGTGTTTACATACATTGCATTGTGTGGGAGGAGATAGGGGATGTACTCCACGGTTTAGGGGAAGATAGGGGATGGACCTCTAAACCGGATTTTGTTTGGGAGGAGATAGGGGATGGACTCCATTAGCATCACTATTATGTGTGCTTATTGATATTGAAGTGTTTTTGCATGTTATTGATACAACACTAAAATGTGTATCATATTGGAAGTATGGAAGTGTTTTGATATGAGCCTGTGTCTCATTTGTTTTGTTGATATTGGAAGTATGTGAATATGATATATAGTTCACTGTTGTAGTTTGGCCAGGTTCTGAGCCATGTTGATAATAATGGAAAGTTGAATAGATAATGGAAAGTGAATATGACATTTAGTGTTAACCATCTATTGAATGCTATGGCTTTATTCAATGCTTATATTTGGTTTAGTATTTTTCTACTGGGCTGTGGCTCACCCTTTATGGGAACATCATTTTCAGGTTCAGGTGATAAGCTACCTCCAAGGACTTAGTTTGGAAGGACTTGGATTTGAAGACTAGTTTAGTTATTTGTTTTGTTTTGATATTACATGTAATCACAAGCCGAGGGCTTAATTTGTAGTTGAGTTAGTACTCACATTTTGTGTCCAAGTGTTGGCTTGGAAAGATGTAAGCCCATAGGGCATTTACTTTCATTATTACATGTAATGTCTTTATTTAAGAGATACTCTGATGAATGAATTATGGTTTATTTTCTTAAGTAATGCATCTTAGTATTGTGTATATTATGGGTTATTTCTGAGGGCGTTACAAAACCTATCAATACACTTCAGGTAGAATTTGATCTAGATCTGATTTCAGTAACCAGTAGTTGTATGAAAACATGAGACCTGTTTCTGAGTTCAATAATCATGTAGATTATGAGATTGAATGCAACTTATATTTATTCTCTGTGGCTAAATATTTTAAATTATGGAAACATTCCTTAGGAATAAAACGTGACCTTTTGGTCCATTTTATTGGTACAAACTTTTACTTGAATTTATAGCTTGTTTTTAGCTTCAGTACTAACTAAAATTTCATTTCTTTGAATTTTATTGACAGTGAGTTGTAGTCCTATGACAGAAGTTATTGTCTTTTGTGTGTGTTTCTCTGGGTCATGATTTGCAACCAAAGATATTCTTTAATACTTGTTTGGATATTAGTAGCAAACATACTTGTTATATGGTTTATTGTCAAGGTCCCATTAGGCCTTTTGGCTCAAAGCTCTAGTCTAAATCTAAACTCAAATCTTACAATTTGTGTAAACTCTGTGTTTCTTTTACCCGAATTAGATGCATGAGAGAGATTCAATTTCTTGTAGGAAAGGGAATGGGGGAGTCATTTTTGCTTGGGAGTTTATTTAGATTTTGGTATTCTTTGTATGGGGTTTTCTAAGAATATGGTTCATAACTATTCATCAAGTATTGGCAGACCGATTTGATATGGAAATTTTTTAATTTTATGTCTTTACTATTTTATTTTATTTTTAAATTATAGTTTATTAGGAGTCTTATTAGTATATTTGGTTTCCCATTTTATTAGCAATTCTTATTTCCTTTTTAATATTGGGTTTTTTAGCATACAACTAAGAAGCTTCGGTAATTGTATTGGATGAAGTTGATTAATAGATTTGTGTGATTTGGGTCATGGCCCTTCAATTTTTCCTCTCTCCCTTTTCTCCCTCTCCGTTCTACATCAATTGGTCATTCTGATTTATATTAAAAATAAATAAAAAATTATTAACAGAGCCAAAGGTGAATAAAAAGGTAAAGTCTAATTAATAGTGTGATATGCATTGAATTGAGATACAAGGCCAAGTCGTACGATATATAAACATTTCACATAATTCAAGTCAACAACAATGCGACCAAAGATCAACGTAGGAGGGCCTGATTGGAATTTTTTTCTTATTTTTTATATTTGCAGTGAAATGTCATTTATCTGTTGCTATAAACCATTTTCATTTTTATTCCTATATCTTATGAGTTGGGTTTTTATGAATGTATATTGGTCTCTTTGACCAATTTGTAAGTTTGTTAGAGATAAATTTTCACCGCATTGGTTATATAATAATGGTATAATGTAGTTCTTTATTGTTGTAATATATTTATATATAATATGCAAAAATGCTTACTTTTTTTAAAATCTGTATTCGTGTTTGTTAATGTATCTTTAAATACACGATATCAAAGTAATACAAAGTAATACAACGATACAAGATACTTAACACAATTCACTGTAACTTCTGAAAACATGTTTGCAATTTTGAGATGACAAAAATATCCTTATTAAAATAAGGATAAAAAAAAAAGAAAAAAGAAAAAAAAAAGAGAGGGAGAGAGAGACGGGTAAAGAGAAAAAATAAATAAAAAAAGAGAAACAATAGAGGAGAGAGAGAGAATGAAATCAAAAAGGCAGAGAGAGAGAGAGTCAGAAAAGGCAAAGACGAAAGGGAGGGGAAGAGAAAGAAAATGAAGAGAAGAGGAATAACACAGAAGATGGAGACAGAGAAGACGAAGAGAAGAAGAAGAAGAAGAAGAAGAGAGAAGATGAAGAAGGATACCTCAGCTTCTTCGACTGATCTGCACAAGTTAGGCTTCTTCCTCTCCCTCGATCTCTTTCTCTCTTTCTCTGTCTCCTCTCCAACAGTTAGGGCTTCTTCGATCCACCTCACGTGTGTCCGGAAAGTGTCCCGGCGTGTCTAACTGGAAAATTTAAAAAAAAAAAGGGGGACACGTTAAAGAGTGTGTTGGACACGTGTCTACTGCGTATTCGACGCGTGTCCGTGTCTGACACTCGTACGCAAGGCCTGGGGACGTGTCAGTGCTTCATAGGTAACCAAGAAATTATATCTTCTTACATTTTCTGCCATTTTGTGTTTCGTTGTTTGGGGTTCTTTGTTATTTGAGGTAGTGTTATTTGCTTATATTTCCATGCTTAGAAAGAACCTTTTTTTTTTTTTTTTCCCGTTTTGTAATTAAAATCATGAGTAACGTTATTAATGAAAACTCATGAAAAAGGCTATTTTAAGATGCAGAAAAAAAAAATGGTAAGACGATGAAACCCATCCTCTGTTTCACACGGCTGAAGCCAACATAGCGCACTGAACTATCTAACAAAAAGAAATCGTACTTTGCTAGTCATACCAGCCGATCAGACCTCACTTTCCCTTCTCATTGGTTCTCTCTCAATTCTCAATCCTCAATCCTCATGAAGATCCAAGGGATTTGAGGGCAATTTGACAATTAGTGAAACAAGGAGGAAGAAGGTTTGGTTGGATAGCAAAGCACTGACAATTAGAGTTCGAATCTAGAATAAGACAAGAGGGATTCAAGTTGTTTCTTCTAACAAACATGTATTTTCTTTTATTCCAAGATGCAAACAGATGCGCTGGCTTCTGATTATGATTATTCTTGTCATTAATTTGTTTTCCCTTTGCCAATTTTGTCTTTAAATGACTTGCTTGAGTTTTATTGATTCAAGTAGTTCCTTGTAAATGACTTTCTGAATTTCATTGCTTTTGGGAGGTTTGATTTTGATTAGTTTGTAGTAAATATGTAATTTTTCTTCTTTCCTCTATCAATTCGAGTTGTTCTTTCTAACAAACATGTATTTTCTTGCACTTGTTGCTTGCTGTGATTACAGTTGTCATTAGTTGGTTTTCCCTTTGCTAATTTTCTTGTTAAATAAATTTTATTGCTTTCAAGAGTTGCAATTTTCGATTAGTCTGTAGTAAGTTTATATTGTTTCTTTTCTTCTCTCTCCCCTACTATTTGATGCAATTAAATTGTCAAATTAAAGCTTTGGAAAATAAACTAATGATCTTGAACTAGGAAAAACTTCACAAAGTTTCAAAATTATTTTTGTTAACTTTCTTATCTTTCCAATAAACATATCTCACTCTAAGTTGATAGATATTATAATTTGAAACTATAGAAAATGGGGTACCACCTTGCTGGTCTAAAATGAAGATTAAGGGTTGTTTTGGGAATAGGCTATTTTAGTAACTTTTTGGCTAAAATATGAGGTGAAAAAAATTGGTATGTTTGGGATTAATAACTTTTTGGCTAAAATATGAGGTAAAAAAAATTAGTATGTTTGGGATGATTTTTTGGCTTTTTATAAGGCAAGCCAAGCCAAGCCAAGCCTTAAGTCCTATCAAATGAAGTCGGCTATATGAATCCTTCTTTCCTACGCAGCCCTATCAAAGGCCATTTCGTTAGTCAAATTAAGTAGATCCATATCTTTATTTACAACGCTAACCAATGTTAATCTAGGCCTACCACGTCCCCTGACACTTCCATCTATCGTTACAGCATCGCATCTCTTCACTATTGCCTCTGTTGCTCTTCGTTGAATATGACCAAGCCATCTCAATCGATTCTCTCTCTACTTATCTTCTATCGGTGCTATTCCTACCCGTTCCCGAATACACTCATTTCTAATTCTGTCTTGTCTAGTCTTGCCACCCATCCACCTTAGCATTTTCATCTCAACTACACTCATCTTATCTACATGTTGTTTCTTGGTTTTGCCTAACACTCCGTCCCATATGTCGCTGGTCTAATAGCCGTTCTATAGAACTTACCTTTTAAGTCTAATGGGTATTCCTTTATTGCACAGTACTCCAGACGCACTTCTCCACTTACACCATCCCGTCTTAATCCTATGGGCGACATCCACATCAATCTCTCCCGCTGTTGTGATAATCGACCCTAAATAACGAGAATGTTCACTCTTAGGCAATTCTTGATTCTCAATCTTCACTTCTCCTCTGCTTTCATTGTTATTGTTACTAAATTTACACTCCATGTACTCTGTCTTAGTTCTGCTTATCCGGAATCTTTTAGATTCAAGAGCTTTTCTCCAAATCTCCAACTTTATATTAACTCCTTCTCTAGTCTCATCCACTAGCACTATATCGTCTGCAAAAAGTATACACTATGGCACGTCATCCTAGATATTTCTCGTTAACTTATCCATAACTAAAGCAAAAAGATAAGGACTTAAGGTAGATCTTTAGTGTAACTCTACAGTGATAGAAAATTCATTTCTCTCCAGCAGGCGATCTAATAATGGTCACCACCCCTTCATACATGCCCCTAATCACATCAATGTAACCTTTGGTCACTTTTTGGCTTTCTACAAAAAAAAAAAAAGAAAAAAAAAAAAAAGAAAAAAAACGTAGAGAAGAAATGGAATCTTTCACTTTTTGGTATAGTTCTTTGGCTTTTTGGTTTTTTTAGTGAATTTTTAGCTTTTTGATTATTTTTCGAAATTCCCAAAGTTAGCTAGGGCATGAATGTTTATAAAGTTTACCCAAACAAATGAAACATAAAAGAAAAAAATAACAATAATAAGTAGACACTATAAGTTTTCTATTTTGGTTGGTTGGTTTAAGATTTTTATTTGTATATGTTTCTTTTCCTTCTGTATTTCATTTTTGTGCCAAAGATATCTTCATGTCCGGACTTCTAGTTTTTTATTCCATAGATGCATGAACAATGTTGTTTGTCTTATTTTTGCTCATCATTTTTCAAATTTTTAAAGTATTCTCTACATTTTTGTAGGATTGCCTCTTCTAAAATGAAGATACTGAAGAATGACATTCCATTTCTTCCCGGGAAATCTTTTTTCAGATTCTTATTTTCCTTCCTGCAGAGTTTCTGCATAACTGTGGGAGATATGTGTGCAAGGCTTGGGCAAAAATTATATCTAACTCTTCTTTTATCAAAGCACACCTTCTCAATCAAAGGGTGGTTTGTTCATCCAGAAGTTTGGTATGCCATATAATTCTGGTTGCCTTGAGCTTAATGAGGGAGACTTCAAAATGAAACACCTAGATTGTTCTGGACAAATGGTCTCTAGTTGTGGGGGTTTATCACTGTTCTGTAGCTCACATCCTAAAAGATTTATTTATGTTGGGAATCATGTGACAATGCAATATAAAAGCTTACCTTTTGCGATTGTGGAGAAGGAGCTTTTCCCCTCTTGTCATATTGCTTTTATTTCTTGCACTGGGGTGTACAAGCACTACAAAAAAACACACCTTTGGCGACTAAATTTTTAGTCGCCAAAGGTCGATTTTTAGTCGCCAAAAGTGGCTGTTTAACCTTCCCCGACTAATTTTTTTGGTCGCCAGTTTTGTCGCCAATAAACGGTCGCAGAAGGTTTTGGCGACTAATCTGTCTTTTTGTCGGCAAAAGGCAGGTTTTTAGCGACTAAAGGTTTGGTCGCCAATGCTCAATTCCATTTTCGAAAATTATACCTTTGGCGACTAAAATGTTAGTCGCCAATAGTTAACTTTTTTTTTATTATTTATACAATTGCCACTCTTTTGGCGACCAAAGTATTTCGTCGCCAAAAGCATTTGTCAAAAAAAAAAAAAAATAACCCACAGTGCACTGTGCTGCCTCAGGAGCTCCCAAGGGTTTCGAACCTGCGACTTCAACCTTCCAAGCCTTAAACACAACACGCCACCCACTATGCCACTCAACCATCTCATTATTATATGTGCAATATATATTATTTATATAGTATAATTACCGCTATGAATACAAAATAATATTTTATAAATATAATTTTTTTAATTGAATTAATTTCTGTCAAAAAATAAATTATTTACTGAAAAAAAAATTTGGCCACTTTTGGCGACTAAAACAATTATTTAGTCGCTAATTGTATTATTTTGGGCTACTAATTATTTATTTGTCGCTAAAAAAAGAAGTTCCAATTAAAACTCAGCACTTTTGGCGACCAAACCTAATTTTAGTCGCCAAAAACGTCGCCTTTTGGCTACTAAACTGAATTTTAGTCGCCAATACTCAGTTTTTAGCTACTAATTTTTTTTTGGTAGCCAAAAAGCTTCACTTTCAGCGACCAATCTGTTTTTAGTCGCCAAAACACCTATATTTGGCGACTAAACTATTTTTTAGTCGCCAAAAGCTGTACTTTTGGCTACTAACTGTCTTTAGTCGCCAAAAACCGTCGCCTTTGGCTACTAAAATTGTTTTAGTCGCTAAAAACCCTGTATTCGGCGACTAAACTTACTTTTAGTCGCTAAAACACCTATATTTGGCGACTAAAGTCTTTTAGTCGCCAAAAGTGATCAAATTTGGCTACTAACTCACTTTTAGTCGCCCATTGGCCTACTTTCAGCGACGAATTTGTAATTTTTGGTCGCCAAAACTGCATTTTGTTGTAGTGAAGGTGTTATGGCATTGTGAAAGCTTGACTGGAGAACATAGATGGCTTGTATTGTCCGTGGGTAATAACATGTCATGGAGAAAACTTGAGACTTCGCTAAAAGGAAATGATCTTGATCCTGGGATTGTAACTTCGGTCTCTGTTGGAGGGGTTATTTATTGGTCCCAAAGGAGCTTAAATATTTTTGCTATTGACCTTTACGATGAAACTTCTCACTCCATTCAAGTTCCAACTGGATTTGTTGGGAGTTTTTATTAGCTCCTTGAGCTGAGGAATAGTTTATCTTGTGTTGTGAACCATCTGGAAGAGGCTTATGTAAGCATATTGAAGGACTTATGTCGCAATGAATGGGTTAAACTTTACAAGTTCAAAGAAGTAATAGATGGACAAAAATTTTTGTACGATAGTTCCGCACCTGTTGGTTGGTTGGATCATGGCCAATCCTTGGTCTTCATTATTGAGAAGACCGGTCTTCAAAGTAAAAAGTTGGTTGTTGTTTACAATGTGAAAATAGGAGAGGCAAGACCCCTCATTGATATCGGCTTTGATTGGCTACAGAAACACACCAATAGCCTTGTTTCACAGTAAATATGCGTTCAAAACTATTCTTTGGTTATTGGCTATAAAATCTTTTTGCCTTGTACTTGTTAATTCTGAGTCGAGAATTCTATTAAGAGTTTATTTTCTTGTATCTATGTGGGTATTCTACTAGGTGTAGTGTAGAATGGGCAAGTGGATGCATTTTTATTACATATTTTTTATTATTATTTCATAATTATGTAAAGCGTATTTTAGGAAGAAGGGATGGATAAGTATGGCAATTTGTTGCCTAATCTGAGTGGTGTCATTATTATTATTACAGCCGTGCTACAGACCCCCACTGGGGGTCGACCCCCAGTGAGGTGGCAGCTCACCATTCGCCGAAATCAAAAAAAAAAAAAAACAGTTTTTTTTTTTGGGCCAATCATCCCTCTCCATTCATGACCCCCAATGACCCCCACTGGGGGTCTTAGGCATTTTTCTTATTATTATTGTTTGATAACCAAGACCCAATCCTAGTTAGGGCCCTTTGGATTTGCAAACTCATGATACATGCGACCACTTGCTAGCCTTGACACCATCCAATTTTTATTTGAATAAATGTAGAAATTTATTCAAAGTGTTTGGGGTTTTACATATTGAACACCATGAAATTAGAGGGGAAAAAAGTGTGTTATTTCTATTCCCACTTTATTATAAATACAATCTAAAATTTGGCTTTAGTGTTTAAATTTATACATGACACGAATCTCAATGCATATTAGAATATATATTTTGGAGAGTATTTATAAAAAAGTGGTGAAAAAAATTGCAAATATTATTGTCTATAAAGCATGGATACTTCAATAGGGTTACATATTTGTATTGTATCCTCCTTGGATACTTGCGGATACATATCAGATATTCATTAAAAATATCGGATACTTAATCAATTTTTCATTAATTTTGGAGTATCAGATACTTAATTTTGAAGAATCGGATGCTTCAAGTCACATATTACTTATTTTACTAAATTAAAATTGTAGAATTTCTTGCATAGTATTATAATATAATAATTGTGACGATAAATATAAGAATATTTTTCTAATATTTTGTTTAGTTTTTTGATTAGTGAATTAAATAATAAAATTTGTCAAATTAATGTATCTTAATTGTTTCATGCATGTCCCTTATAACTACATAGAAAGTAAGGATTAATAAGAGAATATAATAATATTAAATAAATAAGCAAGTAAACTTGAGTACAAGATTTTTTACTAGTGCTAAAGGGAAAAGCAGAGGGATAAGTTGTGAATTGTTCAATTATTGTAATATAAACATATTAGACTTAATATTAAAATGAAATATTTGTAAGACTTATTGAAAATTAAAAAAGTAAACAAGCTTACTAGCTTAAATTAATAGCTAATTCTTAAAGATTAGTATTTTGCATTATAAAATTACATTGTGATTTTTTAATATTCTTTAGTTTATGTGTAACTCACTTTTAATAATTTCGAAATGTATATTTTTCACGAACGTATATTAACTGTACCCATATCCTATTTTAGTTTTGTCTTATCACTGTATCCATATCGTATCTGTATCTTGTATCCATATCCATACTTCCTTCCCAACTTTTGTTTTTAGAAATTATATGCATTTTGAATTACTTTTGTCGTTGTGAATGAAAATATATAAAATTACAATGTATTATGTGAAACTTGATTTTGATAGGTTGTGTAGAACTTAAGTATGACATAATGACATTGATGATACTTATTGAATGACCCCATTGGCTTAAATCTCTGGCTACGCTTGTTGGCAAATAAATTTCAACCAAGTTTTAAATACGGTCAATCAGTTAATGATACACATAAAGCCTATGATAGGATTGTTGTGGGTAATCACTTCCTAAAATGATCAACTTGATCCATTGGAATGCATAAATAAAACAATGTCTTATTTAAGATATTCAAATAACACGTGGAGCTTACAAAAGATGATATTTGTAAAGCCTACAATAAAGACACCACACATGATGAAATCCAAAAGAGCAATACGATTAATCAGATATGATTATGCCCAAATTCAGATGGCGCTATCATTCAAAATTCAAATTGAGGATGAGGCCATTTTATCACCTGGATGGGCCCTCTATAAATATGAGGGATCACCACACAAAAAGGGAGAAAAATCAGAAATTACAAGATCAGAGAGAAATAAAGAAACTAAGAGCTAAAGAAGTCGTTACAAGAAAGAAAAATTCAAGAGCTTACACTTCACTGCAACCATCTGATACGATGGCGAGCGTTAGGTAAAGGGTTCCAAACCCAACTATTGTATTTTGTACCTAAGGGTTCTAAATCCCTACAATTTGAATAAAATATTTTTATTTCTTAATTTGTCTTATGTTCATTTTTTTTTTTTTTGGTTCTTCATTAATCGGAGGTTTTATTTAAATAAAATGTGTAATTAATGATCTGAATGCATATCGGAAATAGGAACTTGATATTCAAATAATCAACATTATTTAGTCCAAAAACTAAATAGTGGACATTTGTAACATGAAGTTTGAAATGTGTTAAAACACTTTACGTTTCAAAATTTGTGTCTACAAATTATGGCATGCCCAGTGGAATCTATTTCTCCTCCCATTTTTTGAAGAACAAACATATATCTATATATATTTGAAACTTACTGACGTATT
Organism: Camellia japonica; assembly: GCA_030407325.1. NCBI lineage: Eukaryota > Viridiplantae > Streptophyta > Magnoliopsida > Ericales > Theaceae > Camellia > Camellia japonica. The sequence continues at coordinate 120,476,033 of JAPPVO010000019.1, forward strand.
CTTTTGTTATAGGAATGCTGAAGTAACTGTTAAGAGGCTAACTTACACTCCGGTGGTTCTAAGATTACGAATGATGGAGATAGCGCTCGTCACCCGAGGGGCTCCGGAACGAATTCTCTTAACTATCCCAAAGGTAGAACCAGCGAAATCCTGGAAAGATGCATTTCTTTCCCCCAACACTTGTCACCTAAGGGGCTCCGAAGCGAATGCTCTTGGCTGTCCTAAAGGTAATTGGTGTTATGAATAAGGTCACACTTCTCTAGAAAGCTAAAAATTTGAAAAAGATTGCTAAAGATTATGTGAAGGCGTCGAAGCAATACGCAACGGTGAGGGCCATAGCTCGAACGAAGAGCTTTCTAATCCAAGTAAGGGAGGCTAATCGAGTTGCAACTACGGCCTTTGTTGCAGCTTCAACGGGGCACAACACAAAATGTTGTTGCCCAACTACTCACAAGAGTAGAAGACTGCGTCAAAATGATGGAGTCTACCTAGAAGAGGGCCTCTGCTGAAAACATGGCCATCATCAGGGCCATTGGGAGGAGGGTACTGACCTAAACTCCTGTTGATGAAAAAACAACCACCTTTGTTGGTAAAAAACAACTGCGGCCTACGAACCAACAGTTTTGTTCGAAGCGCAAAGTTTGCCTATTCAAAACCCAATCATTTCTGAGGGGGCCAAATCAAAAAAAGAAGCACCCGTTGGCCCAACGGTGTTCGAATCAACATCAATTGGAGGAATTTGTAAAAACGCAAACAATTCTTTCTATGCCCCTAGGGGCTCGACCTGATATGTCTTCAGATGGTCCAGTTTCTAAAAGACAAAGGCGAAGGAAGAATAAGGCCTTAAAGAAACTGGAACGAAGAACAGTAGTGACAAATGGTATAGGAGTTGTTGAAAAGGCTCTCTTGAGAAATGAATACCAAAAACAAATTGAAAGTTCTATCTTCACACTAGGAAGAACTATGGAATCGGACTCGACTGGAAAGTCAAGCCTCTCAAAGGCGGAGGGTAAACCACCCTTGGAAAATATTTCTACCTTGATCTAACTATCTATGGAGGGAATAAGAAAAAGGCCTGTGACAAGGTCTATGACCCGTGAGGCTTAGGACAAAGCATTGCAGTCAGATGCTTCAAATGTAAGTACTGTTGTGGGGATTGATAATCCTTTATACGAACAAGATGATTCTGTCTCATCTAACTCATCTGTTTCAACGAATATTGAAAACGGTGATTTGAGAGATACCAACAAAGTTGTTGCAGTTATGATGACTGATATTAAAAAGGAAGGCAAAAATTCGCAGGTCCAAAAGGACCAATAGGGTCTCAACGAAAAAGTGGTGGCCCTACAAGAACAACTTGAGAGAAGAGAATAGGAAATGGCTGCTATGTTAGAGCAAATGCAACAGTTGTAGACCCAAATGACAGGAACAGGAAGTGCACCCAAATAAATGACACAACTTGCAGTGGGGACATGCTGAGGCGTACAAAGCACCTTAGCGCTAGGGGGGCAATGGTCCTTGTTACTCTGATCTAACCAGTGGTGGTATGAATCCAATGCTCCTGGCCATGATTGATGATATGGTAAGGCAACAAGTAAAAAAAGTTAAGGAGAAAGATGATGAGAACTTTTGAGTAATTATAAAACCTTACCCAACATGGATAGATGATGTTCTATTTCCTTCTGGTTTTTCCCAACTAAATTTCAAAATGTTTGATGGGATAGAAGATTCGAGACAACATGTGGCTCACTTTCTTTCAAGATGCGGGCCAATAGCCCAGATGTGGGACAAAACTAAAATAGAATATGGGTATGGTTAAGATACGTTTGTGAAAAATATACATTTTGAAATTATTAAAAGTGAGTTACATATAAGCTAAAGAATGTTAAGAAACCACAATGTAATTTTATAATACAAAATACTAACTTTTAAGAATTAGCTATTAATTTAAGCTAGTAAGCTTGTTTACTTTTTAAATTTTCAATAGGTCTAACTAATATTTCATTTTAATATCAAGTCTAATATGTTTATATTACAACAATAGAACAATTCACAACTTATCCCTCTGCTTTTCCCTTTGGCACTAGTAAAAAATCTTGTATTCAAGTTTACTTGCTTATTTATTTAATATTATTATATTCTCTTATTAATCTTTACTTTCTATGTAGTATAAGGGACATGAATGAAACAATTAAGATACATCAGTTTGACAAATTTTATTATTTAATTCACTATGTTCTTCTTATCAAAGAACTAAACAAAGTATTAGAAAAATATTCTTATATTTGTCCTCACAATTATATTATATTATAATACTATGCAAGAAATGCTACAATTTTAATTTCGTAAAATATGTAATATGTGACTTGTTATAGCGATCCCGGTTTTCCTTTTCTGTATTTGTTGTATTCTGGACTTTGGTTCCGTGGAGTTGGTAGTGGTATATCTCGTTGTTGTCCTTTAATTCCCTATGTTTGAATTCTAGGATGTGTTGGGCGTGTTTCGAGCAGGTAGGTTGAGTCTTGGTCTCAAGTGTTGTTGCCCAGAGTTTTGGTGTTACGCTCGAGCGGGTCGCGCTTGAGCAGACCTTTTGGCGCTCGAGCGGGTAGTGCTTTGTCTGTGAAAGTTCTGGGAGGGGGAAATCTACGCTCGAGCGGACTGGTTTTTGCGCTCGAGCGGATGTGCTTTATCTTTGTGTCTTGGCGCTCGAGCGGGCCTTATTGCGCTCGAGCGGACCATGTTTTTTGTTCTTGACGCTCGAGCGTTGTGTTTTTCGCTCGAGCGGACCTGTCGTATATCAGATAGCAGTTGGGCATTTTTGAATCACTTTTCACTTTTCTTCTCCCTCTGTAACTTTCCCAAAATCGATTTTGAGAGCTTCTCTCTCTAGAAACTCCCTTTTCTCTAGAGTTTGATCTAGATAGAGTGCTTCCTTTTCCTTCGGCCTTTGTAAAAGTTGTGTTGATCGTCGAGGGCTTCGTTTTGATCCGAAAGGTTTGGAGTTTGGAGCACTTTGGTTTTGGTCTTCTTCTCCATTCGAGCTCTAACTTTGAGGTATGGATATCCTACTACTCTTTATGAGCTTTGTCTTTGAATTTTAGTATTTTGATATGTCGGAGGTTGTTGTGTAATTATGAGAAAGTTTGGGCCTTTTGCGTAATTTTACAAAAGTTGGGGTTTGGTTTATATAAACCTATACGCATGTTTAGCATAGAGAAATGAGATCAATATTGGGTTATTAGTGAAAATGGAACCTTAGGGTTGTGATGTTAATTGTGGGAAATGCCCTAATTACATTGATAAATTAATTGGTATAATTAATTTGAAGAAAAGAGGAATTGAATTGAGAATGTTGGGATTAAAGGGTGTAGTTAGATTCATTCATCGCTCACCTAGTTGAAATGTTGATTATATATCCATTTGGTGCATTTATTTTTAGTATAGAAATAACTACTTTGGGCTATCGGTGGAGGATAGTCTTGATTGTTGTAGACAATGCATGATGATTAGGCAAACTAAAACTAATCAATTGAGTATGCTATCGAATATAGCGACTGGAATAATACATTAACTTTATGTATTGATTGATTGTATATGATCTATGCTTATATACATGTGTTGTGTGGGAGGAGATAGGGGATGTACTCCACGGTTTAAGGGAAGATAGAGGATGGACCTCTAAACCGGATTTTGTGTGACATTGATACAGCACTACAATGTGTATCATGTGTTGATTATGGAAGTGTTCGAATTGATTTGGTATAGCACTAAAATGTATATCGTTATCAATTGTGAAGTATAGAAGTGATTCTATGTTATGTTGATACAGCACCGAAATGTGTATCTTTCGTAAAGTGTGGAAATAGTTTATGTGTTATCGATACAGCATTAAAATGTATATCCATCATGAATTTCGAAGGTGTTTTAAAGATGAGTCTTAATCTCATTAAGTTATTTGGGCTAGGTGTTGAGCCTTGTTTTCAAACTCAAAGTTGAAAAAGAAATGGGAAATGAAATGTAACATGGACTTAATGTCATGAAATCGGAATATGTTATATGTAGATGTATCTGAGTTGACCATCTATCAACTGCTAATCTTTTAGTCATTGTTCATAGCTGGTTTAGTGTATTTTCTACTGGGCTGTGGCTCACCCTTTATGGGACATCATTTTCAGGTACAGGTAGCATGCCACCTCCAAGGACATAGCTTGGGAGGTTAGAGGCAGTCAGACTTTTGTCGTTTTTTTTATCTTTTGGATGTATTACATGTAAATTCAAGCCAAGGGCTTAATGTGTATTTGAGTTAGTACTCCCATTTTTTTGTAACCAAGTGTTAACTTGGAAAGCTGTAAGCCCGTAGGACATTTGCTTTTGTTGTTAACATGTAATACTCATTGTAATGAACTACTTTGATGAATAGAAGAATATTTGTCTTTTATATCAATACATGTCTAAATTGATGGGATTTTATGTTATTATTTTGAGGGCGTTACAACTTGGTATCAGAGCGTACTGGGTTCGAATACTTTGGGTACGTGGGAAGTGATTAGTATCACAATGGGTTTGTCTCGCTTGTTAAAGACTTAAGTGTAATGTAATGTGTTTGTGTGATAACATGTTTATGTGACTATTTGGGTATGGGGTTTAGTTTTTAGGATGCTGATTGGATCCTTGGGTTTCTTTGAGTCTTGTTGGAAAAGCACTTGATCAATGCTGTTTCTAACTGAAACTCTAGTAACGCCTCGGGACTATCATTATCCGGAAACAAAATTCATAAGTGCTTATGTGTTTATGTGCTTACGTAGAGTGAATTACAGTTGTCCATGCATTAGGACGCGAGTGTTATAGCTTCGGCACATTTGTGAATGTGCTAACGTTCTCTGTTACCTTTATTAGGATGTCAGGACGAGGACGAGGTGGTAGGCGAGGTAGGCCTAGGAGGCAGGAGATGCCTTTACCGGATGATATTCCGGCACAGCAGGAGGGAGTTGGCCAGGCCAATGTGGCCGAGCCAGCAGGTCAGGAGGCTATGGGCGCTTTAGCCCGAGGGATAACCGATGCTTTGAGGGAGTCCATGGGTATTCTTAGAGCTGAGAATCCAGTTCAGGCTCCAGTGCAGGCCCAGGTTGCTGAGGCATGGCCTTCCTTCTTGAAGAGGGAGTTCTTCCGGTCTAATCCGGATGAGTTTGTTAGGGATCCGAAGGAGCCACTTAAGGCAGATGAGTGGTTGGAGCAGATGAATAAGACATTCGAGATGCTTGGCATCGAGGACGGAGCATTGAAAGTGACCTTGGCATCTTTCCAACTGAAGGGGGATGCGGGTCAGTGGTGGAAATTCGTGAAGGGGCGTTTGGATGGCACTTGGGAGGCTTTTGTGGGTGCTTTCCAGGAGAAGTTCTTATCTTCAGCAGTCAGAGAGAAGCTGAGAGATCAGTTTTGCCAGCTTTTGCAGTTGAGTTCTTCAGTGGCCGAGTATGAGACTACTTTTACTAGCTTGTCCAGGTTCGCACCTGAACTTGTGGCATTCGAGGAACGCCGCTGTATCGAGTTTGAGAAGAGGTTGAGGCGCAGCCTCAAGATGAGAGTTGGTGGGTCTATGATCCGAGACTATGGGCGCTTGGTTGATGCTGCAGCCCATATGGAGATCATGATGCAGGAGGAGGAGGGGCAGAGAGGCTCCAAGAGGAGCCAGGATGGTTAGGGTGATGACAAGAGACAGAAGGGTGCTAACCCTCAGCAGTCTCAGGGTGGTGTTGCTAGATCGACCTTTCCAGTGCCGAGTGCAGGCTCGGGGAGAGGCAATCAGGGGGACTTCACATGTTACAAGTGTGGTCAGCTGGGCCACAAGGCTTCGGTTTGCCCACAGAAGGGAGGAGGTCAGCGAGCTGCTTCTTCTTCGGCTAGACCGTAGAGCCAGAGTCAGGGTAGGAGTCAGCCACTGTCTTGTTATCAGTGTGGTCAGGCGGGGCACCTGAAGAGGTTTTGCCTGCAGTTGAGTGGCACATCTGGTGCATCTGGGCAGAGGCAGAGTCTTAAGCCAGCTCAGTCAGTGCAGGCCTCGAGGGCCAATCAGGGGGCTTCATCGTCCCAGTCTGTGCAGCAGTCGTATGCTCCGAGGGGTGAGCAGGTGGATCAGGGGCCTACTGGGCGCGTGTATGCTGTTACCGCGCAGGATCTGGTACCGGTTCCATCAGTGGTGAGAAGTACTTTTCTGTTTTGCAACTCGGTTGCTAATGTATTGATTGATACGGGTGCGTCTCATTCCTTTGTATTTGCTGCATTCGCATCTGTTTTGGAATTGGAGTTGGCACAATTAGCATCTCTTATATGTATTGTATCACCTGTTGGGGGTGAATTGATTTTGAAGCATAGATGTAGAGGTTGTGATATAGAGGTCGCTGATCATCGGCTTTCGTTTCCTTTTGTAGTTATGCCCATGAAGGGTTTTGATGTTATTTTGGGTATGGACTGGCTATCGTCATACCAGGCTATTATCGATTGCTACCGCCAGAGGGTCACAGTATGTACCTTGAGCGGGGAGTGTTTTTATTTCTTGGGGGATCGAGTTAGTAGTGTGTTGCCACCGATGTATGATCCGCGAGGGCGGAGTGAGCTTAGTGGTCTTCTTGCTAGCCTTTTGAGTAGTGAGTGTGATGAGACCCAGATTGTATTACCGCGGGTGGTTTGTGAGTATTCGGATGTTTTTCCCGAGGATCTCGTTGGTTTGCCACCTCACCGTGAGATTGAGTTCTCCATTGATTTAGTGCCCGGCACGGCGCCGATTTCGATGGCACCTTACCGTTTTGCTCTAGCCGAGTTGAGTGAGTTGAAGATTCAGCTCCAGGAGTTGCTGGATAAGGGCTTCGTTCGCCCTAGTGTTTCGCCGTGGGGAGCACCGGCCCTCTTTGCTAAAAAGAAAAATGGTGCCTTGAGACTTTGTATCGACTAACGAAAGTTGAATCGGGCTACGGTCAAGAATAAGTACCCTATGCCCCGTATAAATGATTTGTTTGACCAGTTGAAGGGTTCCCGTTATTTCTCTAAGATAGACTTGAGATCGGGTTACCACCAGTTGAGGGTTAGGGAGGAGGATATTCCGAAAACGGCATTCCGTACGCGGTATGGCCACTATGAGTTTCTGGTGATGCCATTTGGGCTCACCAACGCACCAACAGTCTTTATAGATTTGATGAACCGGATATTTCGGGAATTCTTAGACCGTTTTGTAGTCATTTTTGTGGACGACATTCTGATTTATTCACCTTCTGAGGAGGAGCACGAGGCACACTTGAGAGTGGTGCTAGAGTTGCTTAGAGCCCATAGGCTGTATGCCAAGTGTGGGAAGTGTGAGTTCTGGCTAAGAGAAGTCAAGTTCTTAAGCCATGTGGTTTCTGGGGAAGGGGTGTTTGTTGATACATCCAAGATTGAGGCAGTGCAAGATTGGGCACAGCCTAAGAGTGTTTTTGAGATCCGCAGTTTTCTGGGATTAGCTGGGTATTACCGCTGGTTTGTGAAAGATTTCTCCAGGCTAGCTTCGCCGTTGACTAGGTTGACGCGGAAAGGGGTCAAGTTTGTATGGAGTGAAACTTGTGAAAAGTCGTTCCAAGAGTTGAAGGTTAGATTGACCACCGCTCCGGTCTTGATTATTCCGGAGAGAGGGTTGGGATATGCGGTTTGTTGTGATGCCTCACGAGAGGGTTTGGGTTGTGTGTTGATGCAAGAGGGGAAAGTGGTAGCCTATGGTTCACGTCAGTTGAAAATACACGAGAAGAATTACCCTACACATGACCTAGAGTTAGTAGCAGTGATCTTTGCCTTGAAGATGTGGAGGCATTACCTGTATAGTGAGAAATTCGAGGTGTTCTCGGACCATAAGAGTTTGAAGTATCTGTTTACACAGAGAGACTTGAATCTGAGGCAGAGAAGGTGGATGGAATTCATTGAGGACTACGATTTTGAGTTGCACTATCACCCGGGAAAGGCCAATATTGTAGCCGATGCCCTTAGTAGGAAATCCATTAGTGATGTAGCTTGTATAGCCATCCGGGAATGGGAGATGTTGGGGGCACTTGGCGAGTTCGATTTGCTTTTGGGCAAATTCGTAGAGGCTGCGGCCTTGTTTTCTGTTGTTGCGCAGCCTACACTTGTGACTTGAGTGTCAAAGGCACAGAGAGGTGACCTTCAGGTAGAATCCCTCCGAGAGAAGATCTCCAGTGGGAAGCATGACACTATGGACTTCGTTGTAGGTCTTCCGAGGACTCAGCGGGGTAGTGATGCTATTTGGGTGGTTGTAGACCAGTTGACTAAGTCGGCGCACTTTATTTCTATGCGCGTGAGAGATTCGGTAGATCATCTTGCCGACCTGTATATTCAGGACATAGTGAGGTTGCACGGGGTCCCAGTGACGATTGTCTCAGATAGAGATCCTCGTTTTACTGCCAGGTTGTGGCAGAGTTTGCAGAGTGCCTTGGGTACTAAGTTGACCTTTAGCACGGCTTATCATCCTCAGACTGATGGGCAGTCCGAGCGTACTATTCAGATCCTTGAGGATATGCTTCGGGGTTGTGTCCTTGACTTTAGTGGGACGTGGGAGAGGCACTTGCCCTTAGTGAAGTTTGCCTACAACAACAGTTTCCAGTCTAGTATCGGCATGGCACCGTTTGAGGCCTTATATGGCCGACCGTGTAGATCTCCAGTCTGTTGAGCCGAGGTGGGTGATGCACCTTTGTTGGGTCCGGAGTTGGTGAGGGAAACGACGGAGAAAGTTGAGCTTATCCGTAGGAGGCTTGTTACAGCCCAGAGTCGTCAGAAATCTTATGCCGACCGTAGGAGGCGACCTTTGGTATTTGAGGTGGGTGATCATGTCTTTCTAAAGATATCACCCAGGCGGGGATTGATGAGGTTTGGGAAGAGCGGAAAGTTATCCCCTCGGTTTATTGGCCCTTTTGAGATTCTTGAGAGGATTGGCAAGGTTGTCTATCGTTTAGCTTTGCTGCTGCAGTTGTCCAGAGTTCATGACGTGTTTCATGTGAGTATGCTTCGGAAGTATGAGCTAGATCCATCGCATGTATTGGATTGGACCGACCTAGAGGTTGATGAGGATGCCTCGTATAAGGAGAGACCGGTTCGGGTCTTGGATAGGCGGGATCAAGTCTTGCGAGGCAAGACCATTCTCTTGGTAAAAGTCTTGTGGAAGCATCACAGAGTAAAAGAAGCCACTTGGGAACGTGAGTTAGAAGTCCGTGAGAAATATCCGGATTTGTTAATTGATGTGTAACCATGCATTGGTAATTTTGTAATATTGTTGAACTTTAAGAGCATTATATATGTCTTAAGTTGTAAAACATTGTATATGTTTTGGTTTATGAGAGTATTTTGGAACTTGCCTTGAAATGGAAGTTTAATGTAACATTGCATATGTTGGATGTATTGTGGAAATGGATATATATCATGAATATTAAATATGATATAGTGGGTGTTTGGGAAGTGAGTTTTTATGTAGATTTTAGTAGATGTAGGTTTTTATGAGATAAAAATTTTTAGTGTTTGGGAAGATAGTTGGGTTTTTATGTAGTTGGATGTGATGTTTGTGAGAGAAAAAGTGAAATGATTATGGGGTTGGATGTGATATTTTGTTTGGATGTGTTTTTTTTGGTTTTGTAAAACTTTTGTCTTTTAGTGGTTTTTATGAGATAAAAAATTTGGTGTGTTGCTTCCCAAACACCACCATAGAATGGTGGAATGTAGTATTGAAGTTTGTGGAATTTCAGAGAATGCATAACTATAACGCATGTTGTGGAAAATGTTGCAAATTGCCTCTTGAAAAGAGATGAGATGACCGGTAATGGGTCGAATTGTTAAATTTTGCATTACAATAATGTTGAGAATTGAGAAAGTCTTGTTTTTGAAAAACTTGTGTTTAATTTCAGGGACAAAGTTCTTGAAGGGGGGAAGGTTATAGCGATCCCGGTTTTCCTTTTCTGTATTTGTTGTATTCTAGACTTTGGTTCCGTGGAGTTGGTAGTGGTATATCTCGTTGTTGTCCTTTAATTCCCTATGTTTGAATTCTAGGATGTGTTGGATGTGTTTCGAGCAGGTAGGTTGAGTCTTGGTCTCAAGTGTTGTTGCCCAGAGTTTTGGTGTTACGCTCGAGTGGGCCATTTTGCGCTCGAGCGGAGTTTGCTTTTTGGTTGTCCGCTCGAGCGGGTCTTCTTACGCTCGAGTGGGTCGCGCTCGAGCGGGTAGTGCTTTGTTTGTGAAAGTTCTGGGAGGGGGAAATCTACGCTCGAGCGGACTGGTTTTTGCGCTCGAGCGGATGTGCTTTATCTTTGTGTCTTGGCGCTCGAGCGAACCATGTTTTTTGTTCTTGACGCTCGAGCGTTGTGTTTTCCGCTCGAGCGGACCTATCGTATATCAGATAGTAGTTGGGCATTTTTGAATCACTTTTCACTTTTCTTCTCTCTCTCTAACTTTCCCAAAATCGATTTTGAGAGCTTCTCTCTCTAGAAACTCCCTTCTCTCTAGGGTTTGATCTAGATAGAGTGCTTCATTTCCCTTCGGCCTTTGTAAAAGTTGTGTTGATCGTCGAGGGCTTCGTTTTGATCTGAAAGGTTTGGAGTTTGGAGCACTTTGGTTTTGGTCTTCTTCTCCATTCGAGCTCTAACTTCGAGGTATGGATATCCTACTACTCTTTATGAGCTTTGTCTTTGAATTTTAGTATTTTGATATGTCGGAGGTTGTTGTGTAATTATGAGAAAGTTTGGGCCTTTTGCGTAATTTTACAAAAGTTGGGGTTTGGTTTATATAAACCTATATGCATGTTTAGCATAGAGAAATGAGATCAATATTGGGTTATTAGTGAAAATGGAACCTTAGGGTTGTGATGTTAATTGTGGGAAATACCCTAATTACATTGATATATTAATTGGTATAATTAATTTGAAGAAAAGAGGAATTGAATTGAGAATGTTGGGATTAAAGGGTGTAGTTAGATTCATTCATCGCTTACCTAGTTAAAATGTTGATTATATATCCATTTGGTGCATTTATTTTTAGTATAGAAATAACTACTTTTGGCTATCGGTGGAGGATAGTCTTAATTGTTGTAGACAATGCATGATGATTAGGCAAACTAAAACTAATCAATTGAATATGCTATCGAATATAGCGACTGGAATAATACATTAACTTTATGTATTGATTGATTGTATATAATCTATGCTTATATACATGTGTTGTGTGGGAGGAGATAGGGGATGTACTCCACGGTTTAAGGAAAGATAGGGGATGGACCTCTAAACCGGATTTTGTGTGACATTAATACAGCACTACAATCTGTATCAAGTGTTGATTATGGAAGTGTTCGAATTGATTTGGTATAGCACTAAAATGTATATCGTTATCAATTGTGAAGTATAGAAGTGATTCTATGTTATGTTGATACAGCACCGAAATGTGTATCTTTCGTAAAGTGTGAAAATAGTTTATGTGTTATCGATACAGTATTAAAATGTGTATCCATCATGAATTTCGAAGGTGTTTTAAAGATGAGTCTTAATCTCATTAAGTTATTTGGGCTAGGTGTTGAGCCTTGTTTTCAAACTCAAAGTTGAAAAAGAAATGGGAAATGAAATGTAACATGGACTTAATGTCATGAAATCGGAATGTGTTATATGTGGATGTATCTGAGTTGACCATCTATCAACTGCTAATCTTTTAGTCATTGTTCATAGCTGGTTTAGTGTATTTTCTACTGGGCTGTGGCTCACCTTTTATGGGACATCATTTTCAGGTACAGGTAGCATGCCACCTCCAAGGACATAGCTTGGAAGGCTAGAGGCAATCAGACTTTTGTCGTTTTGTTATCTTTTGGATGTATTACATGTAAATTCAAGCCAAGGACTTAATGTGTATTTGAGTTTGTACTTCCATTTTTTTGTAACCAAGTGTTAACTTGGAAAGCTGTAAGCCCGTAGGGCATTTGCTTTTGTTATTAACATGTAATACTCATTGTAATGAACTACTCTGATGAATAGAAGAATATTTGTCTTTTATATCAATGCATGTCTAAATTGATGGGATTTTATGTTATTATTTTGAGGGCGTTACACTTGGAGCATCCGATACTTGAAAATTAAGTATATGATACTCCAAATTTTTTTCTATGCCAAGACTATAATGCATTAGGTTGTTAGGTTCTGTTTGTTTTGACGTAAAATGTTTTTGTTAAAAATATTTTATCTATTTTTTGTTATTTGGTTGAATAAAAAGTAAGTAAAATATTTTTTAAGAAAAATATTTTTGCATTATTTTTCAAAAATGACTTGCTTTTAAAAATTGCATAAGTAAATTATTGCAAAATTGACTCTCACTAACTATCTTTTCAATATATTTAGTATTTTCAAATAAATATCTTAACTCACTACAGAGTAGTGATACTTTTATTGAATTAACATTTCTCTTTTAAGTAATAAAATATTTTTGTTCAGGTGTTAACCAAATGCCAAAAATAAAAATAAAAATATTTTTTTTTTGGATAAAATCAATTTATATAAAAAAAAATATTATTTGTGTAAAATATTTTGTTTCGAAAAAAATGAAACCTTAGTAACATCAATTCTGTTAAGTATAATGCTTGGGACCCGCATTGGGGGAGACCCTCAGGACCAGGGTCGGCCCTGAGATTTAGGGGGCCCAAGGCAACCTTCGGAAATGGGGCCTTTCTTACATTAAAAAAAAAAATTGATGAATAAAATGATAAGTTACAACAATTTTTTTATTTGTTTGTAGTCACAAAAAAAATTACTTACAACAACTTCTTCATCAACCAAACATGAACTTTCTATTTGTTTCTTACTACCAAAAAATTTATCAAGCGCTCCTGATTGAGATTGAATAAAATTTTCTAATTTTTGCTTATTTTTCCTTTTTTTACATCCAAAAATATACTTCCTAGGAGGCATGACTACTCTATATAATCACAAATTCACAAATTTTCTAATTTTCTAATTTTCAGAAATTTTCTAATGTTTATACTTCCATAAATTTTCTAATATACTTCCAGAAATTTTCAGAAATTTCTAATATACTTTCAGAAATTTTCTAATTTTCTAATGTTTATTTTCTTTCAGTGACCCACATTCTTAGCCTCGGTGGGTATTATAAATTATAATCTATATGATGAACCTCATAAACCCAAACAACAGTGTCTAATACACCACAAAATAGACTAGAGAAAATATACTTTGAAAAAACAACCTTGGCGATTTTCCAAGCGTAATGAGATCGTGACCTTCAATATTTTCATTTACTTTGATCATGAGGATTGTAATTCCAACAATCAAAACAATAGGGCTTTGATCAAAGAAAATATAAATGTCACCCTTCTTTTAGCTTCCATTTAGAAACTGAAAAGAATTAATTATGTGATTATCACATGCCTGATAAATTTATCAGATTTAAGTGTCAGACAAACTAAAATTTGAGGAGTGAAAAATGTTATCCAAAACGGATAATAAATTGCTTCTTGAGACAGTTTTTGTTAATAATCTTTGATAGTAGTGATTATATTATAGTACAATCAACATAATTCCCCTAACTAATTGCCTCTTGAGCTTTGCTCTGTGGATAATTAATTTCGGGCAACAAAAAACAAAGTAGTTCTTTTATATATACAAAGTAGTTCTGTGGATAATTAATTTCGGGCAACAAACAACAAAGTAATTTTGGGTCCATGTCAATTGGGCCTCTAATCTGTCATGATATATTTTGTTTTTTTTAGGCCCCATATATACAATTGAGCTTATAGTATTTGGATTTTTTTTTTTATATCTAAAATATAAAATCATATTTTGGGGCCCTATTTTCAGCCCAAATCTGGGGGCCCAAGGCGCAGGCCTCTTTGGCCTGCCCTCAGGGCCGGGCCTGCTCAGGACCCCCAGTGGGCGGTCATTGGCCAGAAAAAAATTTTTTTTTCCCTCTAATCACTAATCCCCACGTATATGTGGGGTAGTGGGGATGGGGGATAGTGGGAGTCTGTATCATGGTTGTTCTGTTAAAATTTGACTATACAATCAATACGATTTGAAAAGATTAATTTTTCTAAAATATTTGGAAATGAGAAATTGGTAAGTCATGATGAATTCATCCAGATCTACATTTATAAAATTGAAGTTAATACTTGTTCCGGTTGGTGGTTAACGGCGAGGATAGTTCGATGTTAAAATCAGCCAACAACTTTTAAAACAAATAACAATTAAAATACTTCTTTGGTTTTATAATATTAATTTTTTATTTTATTTTTTATTATCTCAAAATATTAGAATTTTTTCAAAAATTAAAGAATAAAAAAAATATAAATTTATTATTTTGCCATTCTTTTAAATTCATTAATAACATAAAATATATAATTATGATAATTGATATTTTCAAAAAAATATACTATTAAATGATAATTTTAAAAAATTAATATTTTTGAAATATAATAATTATACTATTAAAAAAAATTAAATTTCTTAAAAATAACTAATATTTTAGAACGAAGAGAATACTAAAATTAACTTATGCATACCTCAACTGAATTGTGTTCTATATATAGAAGTGGCTTGCCACCCGTCAGCAGAGCTGGCTTTGGCCCAAAGTGGCAGCTTTGGGACCCAAAAATTAATGAAAAAAAAGGGTCCAATTTTTTTTTAATTAATTAATTAATTTATTTATTTTTATTTATAGCTATTCTGTTTGTTAAAAAAAAAAAATCATTTGAATTAAAAAGGTCCCAACAAAGTTTGATAAAAATTTAAAACTAATAAATAGTTGATATAGTAAATTATTTAAAATTAATAAATAATTGTTTTTATTGAAAAAAAATTAAAAAGCCGATTGATATAATGAATTATTTGAAATTAAAGATGATAGTTTCTCGTATGCATGAATTGTATGTAGAAATGATTAATTATATTAGTTACAGTTATTTATGGGGAATTTTTTTAAAAATTTAAAGTTGATTAAATTTTACTTTTAGTCAACTCTGTCACGAGAAAATTTAAATGAATTATCAATTTTATTCATTGAAAAGTAATTACTATTTGGCATAAACTAAAAATGTGCACTTATTTAGATAAATGCATTTATTTGAATCACATCACCTCTCTATTTTTCTGCACATCTTTTCGTAAAAAGTAAAAAAGTATACTTATTTAAATTATCTCAAAAAACATATCTTTTAGTTGATAAATTAGATTATACATTTTTTATTGGTAATTTTGCAATTAAAAATGTTAAAATTGTGACATTTAAGTACATTTTGTTATAGTTTGTTCACTTTTTTATTTGCTAGTTTATATTTTAGTCATTTTTCTTATTATAAACTTTGTTATATATTTAAATAAATTTAAATAATTATATATAGAAGTAGCCTTTTTGTAAATACTATCTAAAAAAAATAGATACATATTTTAGAAGGCTGCTATTTGTCTCCACCTTTTTACTTTACCCTCTGCCCAATTTCTTTGAAACCCCACCCAAAAAAATGAGTTCCTCTCATTTTCTCTTTGAACACCTACCTTAATACCAACTATATCCGTAAGTCCAAGCCAAACACAAACCCTAGCCCCTAACCCTAATCCCATCGCCACCAATTCCGGTTGGTAGTCCCATTCCTCCGGCGACCTCCCAACATCTCTCCCACCAATGACCATCATTTATCCTTCCATAACCTTTGACCACAATGACCCCCTTCCTCTTCCCTTTTTAATTTTTTTAATTTTTTTTTAATTTTTTAAGATCTGCAGAGGAAATAAAGGCGACAACTCTCTATTCATTGAATCGGTTTGGGAAGAAGAAGAAGAAGACGACCAGACCCACCACCACCACCTCCCCTGATCTGGGTTGCCTCTCTCTCTCTCTCTCTCTCTCTCTCTCTCTTAAATATGGATTTTATGCTAAAAAAATTTAATTTTTAACGTACAAACACATTCTTGACAAAATCACAGTTTGGAACTTTCTACCAAGTCCCTAAGATTTCCGGTATATTAGGTGTTTGCCATCCAATTAAAAAGTGACATTTTTTTAGAATTTTTTTTTTTTGTCATTAATGATCTTTTTTTTTTTTTATAAAAATTATGCCATTATTTTTAATTTTTAAGTTTGTATTGTGTAAACGAATTTAAAAAATAAATAACAAAATCACTAAATACAAAAAAAAAAAAAAACCCCCAAAAAATTCTTTCAGCCCTTTTTTTTTTCTTTTTCTTTCTTGTCATTTCTATACTTTGAAATTTTTTTCAACTTTTTTTTGTTTTTATTTTTATAGTCAAGTAAAACCTAAACGTGTAAAATTTTTGAAAATTAAAAAAAAAAAAAAATCACTAGAAACACTGAAAAAATCAATAAATAATTACTAAAAAAATTAACTCCAAACACTCCAACAAGAGTTATTGAAAGTGATTCACCTTCATTTTGTTTCACTTTATTTTCTTTTCTTTTATTTTTTTTAACATAAAAGAAAGATGGAATGATGGTTTACAAATTCAAAATAGTAAGTCTGGGCCATCTTAGATTTGGGTCAAGAACGGAGTGTGTGATGAAGATTGAAAGCGTGTATTATAGGATTACAGTATAAAATAAGTCTCAACCTCACATTAATGTTTCTGAATAATTTAAAATAAATTCTTTAAATTTATAATAGGAAAATGTCTCGTAACTCAAATTTTGTGGCTCAAAAGTGGCTCAAATGGCCAAAACAACGTCGTTTTGGCTATTTTTATGTTGTTCTGTACTCAAAACGACGTTATTTTGACCATTTAAACCACTTTTGAGCTACAAAATCTGAGATACACAGCATTGCCGTTTATAATATTACTCAATTCAAAATCACCAATGAACATCTATTAAGGTAACCACATGGAAGCCGCAAAAAGAAGCCCTATTTGACTCTTTCTACGTTGGGATTTTTTAAAGCGACAAGTGGGCGAGACAACCCACGCCGTAATGTTGAAATTTTTTGGGGAAATTATTTGATAGTGGGATGGAAAAAAAAATTATAAAAATATATAAGGTGCCAGTAAATTTGTGATAGGGTGCAACCTTCCGTGTTCGTGTAATTTTTTTTTCTTTATCCAACTATCAAGTAATTTCTTCAATTTTTTTCTACGTCTAGACTATAATGCATTAGGTTGTTAGGCTGAGTTTGCTTTGACGTAAATATATTTTTGTTAAAAATATTTTATCTATTTTTTGTTATTTGGTTGAACAAAAAATAAATAAAATATTTTTTAAAAAAATATTTTTATATCATTTTTTCAAAAATGACTTGTCTTTAAAAATTTCGTAAATTAATTTTTGCATAGTTGACTTTCACTGACTACCTGTTCAATACATTTAGTGTTTTCAAACAAGTATCTTAACTCACTAAAAAGTCATAAGTGACACTTTTATTGAATTAAAAATTTTTGTTTAAGTAATAAAATATTTTTGTTCAAGTGTTAACCAAATACCGAAAAAAAAAAAAATTTATTTAAAATTAATTTATAAGAAAAATATTTATTTGAGTAAAATATTTTAGGGGCATTTGCATACAAGTCCCATATTGTAAACTTATAATCCATTAAGTCCTAAATAAGATTATTTGCTCCTTCAAGTCCCATTAATTTTTAATAGACTAATTTACCCTTAATTTAACCAGGCATACTCCATCACTGCCAGATGTCTTATTGCATGCTTGGTGTAAAAGTAAGTTGTTGTGTTTATTCTCTCTCTCCTACTTTTACAGCCACTCCCCAATAATAACAACCAAACATCCCCTTCTCTCTCATTTGTTTTCTCTCTCTTTTTTTAGTTTCAGACTCTCTCTCTCCTTATCTATCACACCGTCAACACATGCCTCGACTCCCACACCATCTTCGTTCTCCTCTACCATGCCAAATCAAAGCTCATCTTCTCGATTTCCATATTCGATCACTAGTCCTCGAAGCTCTCTCTTTGTACCCACCAAATATACAACATCCTAAGTTCATCCTCATCATGGATGATGTGGTTTCAGACCCAATCCCTCATCATTCGCCATTGGTGACTACGAGAGCTTGGTGAAAAATGATGATTCTAGGTTCAACTGGGTTTGTCCTTTAAATGAGTGGGACTCGATCACATTAAACTACACCTCCAAGATCGCTTCTTCCCCGAAAGAGGTAGTTCATTCTCACCGTGCGATTTTCAATGGGTGTGCAAAAACTAAGAAATTTTCATAAAAAATGGTTGTGTAAAATTGAGAAATTTCTCAATTTTTTCTAGTTTCAAAATTGAGAATATTATCAGTCTAAAACTGAAAAATGATAATATTCTCAGTTTTAACACTAAAAAAAATTGAAAAATTTCTCAATTTTACTGGATATTTTTGCAATCTGAAATCATTCTCAATTTTAAATTGAGAACATTCTCAGTTTTGGAACTGAGAATATCTCAGTTCTTTCCTACAAACCAGATCTCCTGGCCTATCTCTTTAGTCGATTTAATATGCTCTGTTTTGAACCCTGAAATTGAGCAATCAAACATTTTAAGGGCTGGAGTTACACACACACACACACACAAAGTGCTACAAATTGAAGTGATCAAGGAAGAGACTAGATCGAAACGAAAGTGTAAAAGGTTGAGACATCACAAACCTCCAACTTAAAAATCTTCAGATAATCCAAACGATCATCATCATCAAGTGTTTGAAAAGATCCATGAAGATGCAAACTCTGCTCCTCCTCCTACTTGTAAAATTTCTTAGCAACGTTCCAAGTCCTCTTCTTTCTCTGAAGTTGCATCTGTAATCCGTTAGATTCAAAAGGGCATGAACGTCAATTGTATTCCAAAATGGGACTTGTGTGTCCAAAAACTATTGCATAGGACTTGAGCTACCACACCTACTATCATTAAGACTTTTAAGTAATTAATCCAAAAGTTTATTTTGTTGAAAATAGCTTAACTCATTAAATTTATTTCTTGCAAAAAGTCCATTGTAGCCATTATAAAAAAGCTATAAAAAAAAGTTCAATCATTTTTTCTACTTCAATATATTTTTGTTAATGTACACTCTAAGGGCACATGTTAAAAAGTTCAAAATATTTGTATAATTTTTATTCTACATATTTTCATGTAAAATGTACAATCATTTTAAATTATCCCCGGGGCACATGTTAATAAAATTTTAATTTTAATGACATTATTATGTTATTTCTAATTTTTTATTTTATTTTTTAGTCTAACGGATAATGAGCATTAAGATAATAAGATATTCTAAGTTGAGACCAAATAAAAAATTTAAAGACAAAATTGACATAATCAAAATTAGAAAGGTTAAATTAACACAAGAAAAAAATTACATTTATTATTGATATAATTTACACTTACTTTTATTTTGGTGTTCAAGTGTAGCTTATGTTTCATATCTCCCTTGTGCGAAAGACAAAAATTTTAGACAAGAGCACGATATAGTATTAAGATCTCGTTTAGCAATATTACTTTTAGCTTAAAAATTAAAAAGTCACTAAAAAAATAAAAAAACTAACAACTTATATCAAAAAGTCAAACATTCCATTTTCTCTCTACTTTTTGCACATCTTTGAGTAAAAAATCAAAAAGTCATCCTAAACATATTAAATTTTTATATATCATATTTTAGTCAAAAAATTAAAAAGTTACTAAAAAAACATATTCCCAAACGAGGCCTAAAGTGATATGCTGTTATATGAAAGCTTAAAATACCCTTTTCATCCTAAACTATTTATTAATTTTTGACATTTATGCTCTTTAATCATGTCAATAAATAATGTATTTTTATAAAAATAAATAAATTTTTTCACAAATTTAAACATTTCAATTAATTGTTGTAAATAAAGTCAAATCATTGAAAAAAGATTAAATTAAGAAATTTAGACAATTGTTTTGGATGTTTGTCAAAGTGAATGAGCAAATAATTTGGGATGGATGGATTCATACTTTTTTTTTTTCTTAGTATTGTTATTATTTTTGCTATTTTTTATTTTTAGAAACAGAAATATATTTTCTAAATTTTGTGTAATTATTGCAAATTGTTTGTCCTTGGGTATGAAATTTACAGGGACTTATTTTTTGTTAGGACTGTGGGTCTAAGATCTCGGTTACATTGGGTTGAAATGCCATGTGTCATTGATTAAAACCCTCTTTAGAGTATGATTCCTAAAAAGTGCAATCCCAATAAAGATATGACTTTTAAGTTGGGTAAGAATGAGACATTTTGAGAAGATTAAATACAACTCGATTAAGAAGAAAATTTTTAAATAAGTAATACTTGTTAGGCAAAATATATTCCTAGAAGGAAAATAATGAATCCTAACCGGCAAGTCGACTTTAACAGTTTTGAGATTGGGATCTTTCATATGTTTTAAAATATATATATATATATATATAAATTAAAATATAAGTACTACTATTAGCACTTACTTTTTTTTTCTTTAGACCCTCATCTCTTATTTTTTTATTTATTTATTACAATGTTGCCCTAACATCAATTTTCACTTTTACCGATCTCTATAGTAATGTCCTAAGTTCTTTTTAAAAACAATTGGAGTGTTTTACTTTAAAATTTCTATTTCTTTGAACATCCTTGCTATTGTTGAGCCTTATAAGTTTTGTGTTGTTATCTATTCCTTTTTTTCCATAGTTGTTCATGTTTATCCTAGCATGATCTAGGGTGTCGTTTTGCATTTTGGGTGTTGGATTGAATCCAGAAATAGTGGAAATGCATTAAGGTTACTGTTGTCTCACTTTTGCATTGAGACCGCTCGAGCGATACTTTCGTCGCTCGAGTAGTGACATCGTCCTTCCAGTATCTTGTTTTGCAGTCTCAATTACTGAGAGTTTGTATTCTTCGCTCAAGCGAAGGTTTCATCGCTCGAGCAGTCTGTTTACAAAGGAGAGAGATTTGGAGAGTTTGAATTCTTCGCTCGAGCGTAGTATTGTTCGTTTGAGCGGTCTGTCCGTAGTCTACTCCAAAAAATGTATTCAATCACTTAAAAGTTGAGTCATTACATATCTCTTCCTCACTTTTCACTTCACACTCTCTCTTTATATTTCACTTTCTTCTTTTCTCTCATCTCTCTCTCTAAAATACACCCACAAAAATTGTATGGGTTTGTTAACCACTTTTGTGTAACCAAGCTTAAGCCTCGGAACTTCTAGCCCTTGAGGCATTCCTTTTGTTGATTATTTTTTTGTTTAAGAATTGTCACACATGCTATGGATTCAACTTAGAAAAGATTGAATATGTATTGCATGTAAGCTCCTTTTATAAATCTTTTTCATAAATGAAATACGGTCATTGAGATTTGATTAATGGAAACTTAAGCTTATTGATTAGATGAATTATTGGGTTTTTTTTTTTATGTCATTTATTTTAGGGGCGTTAAATCTATCCTTCCAACCCTAACCCTAACACTAACCCTAACCTAATCCTAATAACCCTCCACCTCCACCTCAACTTCGGCCAGCAGCCTCTCTTTCTCTCCCTCTCCCTCTCGTCTTCTTCTTCTTCTTTTTCTTCAACAAATCCGACCACTCTTCACTCCGCCATCACCGCTCCTTCAATCTTCATCCTCACCAACAACCCTCATTCTTCTTCCTTCTCATCTTCTTATCTTCATCCTCACCATTACCACACACCACCATTATCGACCACATCTTCACCAAACCCTAGCCGCCAAACCATATGTAATACCCGTAGAAAAATTACCCCAATCAAACATGTTCACCAAGGGTCATCCAATATTGAGAAATGAGAGAGAGAGTAAATCCATAATATTATTAATAAAATTCCATGACTATCTCTTTCCCATTGAACTATTCCAGTGATTACACCATTGTTTGTTTATATCTACCACAAAATAAAAATAGTTAAAAAGACAAGAGATGATACAAAGAAAGAGCGAAAAATGCAAACGTATTTTCAAGCAGTGTCCTTGAATACACAAAATAGAGTTTGAATTTCCATACAAAAATAGCCCGTGGCTTAAACATCAAACATCAAAAGAGAGCTTCCATGCCCCCATCCAAAATCTCTTCCCAAGTCAATCATTTAGGTTCAACATTGTTTCCTAAAAGGTGATTAGTTTTGGGGTGAGCTAGTGCGCAATAGGAGATACAGTTAACAAGTTATATAAGCAATTGAGATGCATATGATCATGCCATATTACACCTAAGAAATTATCACATATATATCTCAAATCAAGAATATAACGAGTTAAAAGTACTCCTACCTCGAAATGATTGCTAAGAGTTGAAGACCCAACAAGAAATTTGGCCAAAACACGATCCAATCGGTGAGAATCTTGAATCAAGTTTGCTCTTCACTTTTCTTGAAGGATTTTAGGTAAATCTTTAGTAAAACTTGACAAATCTAAGTGTTTTTAGGGTTAAGGCTTGAAAGTGGGTGTTAGAGAGAGAATAAAGTTGGAAAAAGAAAGAAGGAAAAGTGTTTAATTGATCTTTAAGTGAGTTGTGATGACCCCCAACGTGCATATCATTTCATTGGGCATATTTGCATAATTATGTGTCTAATTTGTTCTTATCTGTTTTGTTTATGGAAAATTTGTCTAAGTGCTTACTTTGGATTAGAAATTGAAAGCTGAAACGGATTCAAAAACCGAAATTGATTAGTTCAATAGGTTAATTAGAATATTTAGAATCAAATGGTAAATTTAATTAAAATTTGATTCGGATCAAAATAATTATAATAAATTAATTAGAATTGATTAGAATTAAGCTTAATTGATTAGCCTTAATCTCACTTAATTAACTTAATTAAGCCTATAAATATGCAATATAAGCTTAATGAGTTCACATTCTTCATCATTTTGGCTGAGAGAGAGAGAGAAAGCGAGACTTCAACTTTGAGAGAGAGACCTTGGAGAATTGTAGAGATTTGAAGGGGGCTTGAAGAAATTAAGCTTCTAAGCCTTGAATTCAAGCTATAAGTATGGAATTCACCCATAACTTTTGTAAATTATACATGAAGAAGTTGAATTCACTTAGTTTATAAGAACATTTGCATGAATTTGAAAGGAAAGAGTTAGAATCGCCATGAATTTAATGAGTTTGAGCTAATTGAGTACATGCATGCATAATTGATCATTTTCAAGCTTAATTCTTAACAAAATCCTTGCATGCATGAAGTTTTACTATCTATCTTTGAAGGTTCTTAATGATTTCACACTAAACATCTCATATGATCATGCTTTGAAAAGAAAAGAGGACAATTCATTACATGCATGGCTAAAATATGTTTTGAGTTTGACTTTGAGAATTGACAATGATTTTGAGCAATTGGTTATGTTTATATGTTTTCCAAAGAGTTTTGGTACTTTTGGGTCCGTCCATGCAAGCTTTACAACTTGGAATTATGCTTTTGAACTTGCACTCTATTCTAGAAATTCCAGAATTCTGTTCTACCACTTGAGCGAACTATCTATCGCTCAAGCGCACTTTGCATGCATCCAGTATTTTTGCAAACACATTACACATGGCTCGCGTAATATAATCACCGCTCGAGCGAACCCACTCTTTTATCCCACATGGCTCGAGCGACCATCGAGCGCATATTTCGACCATCTAGTACTTTTGCAGACATGCTACACTGCTTGAGCGACCAAAGGTGCGCTCGAGCGAACTGCCCTATTTTTTGCATTTTTGAAATACACTCCCATGTGCAAGCTTTTATCCTTAGGCATTGTTTAGGCATCTTTGAGCATTGTTTAATCCTTACTATGGAATGAACTAGAAACACATTAAAAGGGAATTGAATTATAAAACGTTTGATTGAGATTTGCGTTTCAATATGTGTATTGTGTAGATGGACGTCCGAGGCCTAATATCGATTTAACCCACTATGAGTAATGTCTTTATAAAGCTATGTTCGAAATGTATTATGAAATTGTTCAAGAATGGTATTTTGAAATTGTTTTATTAGTTATGAATGAATGTCCCTTTTGAATTGTAAACGTGGCATCCACTAGTGAGGCCCTTGCCTAGGGAAAACAATACCATGGCCTATTGATTAATAGGCTCTTGGATGGAGGAACAATACCATGGCCCATTGGATTAATTGAAACACAGAGATCTCTGGTGTTAGACCTTGATGGTCCACGTCGTATTATGAATTGTTGATTGACTCATCATGGTCCTATTAGATTGACCCTTTGTGGTCCTATTGGCTTCGGCACATTGTCTCTTTGATATTCTATTGGATGTACCACATAAATTAAATGATTGATTATTGTTATCGCAAAGAAAAGATTGATATGATTGGTTACTCTAATAGTTGCTTATTGACATGAATTATTTTGGAAACGAGAAATGCATTTTGTAACATGCTAGACTTTATTCATATAAAACCTTTATACTGATATTGCTCACTAGGCTTTAGCTCACCTATTTCCCTTATATATATATGTAGGTGAGCAAGCGGGACGTCAAGTTTAAGGCAGCCTCAATGTCTACCCCTGTGAAGTCGTTCTGGAGTGCCTCTATGAAGGGGCGTGCTTGGACTCAACAGGAGTCAAGCTTTGTCAACCATCTTTTGTTTTGTTTTGTTTTGTTTCTTTTTGATGTTTTGAAATGACGATATATGAAAAATCCAACTTTGATGTATTGTGTATAAGTTAAATGAAGTTAAAGTTTTTAAATTATTATGATTTTGGCATATATGCACTGCTCAATGGACTCAATTATATATCTTTATTGCTTCCGTTAAGCCCCGTTATTATATTATGATTGTTTTGTTATTGAGGCCGAAGGTAATTCGAGATTACTGGCCGGTCATGACCTAAGTCTATAGGAGCAAGTTCCGGTTGTGATAGAATGGTATCAGAGTACGAGTTATATCTCACTCACTTGTCCATTGAGCAATAAGTTGTCTAGAAAAGACTTAAGGATTGTATCCATATGCATTTGAATATTAAAATAAGATAATTTTTGTAAATGTGTATATGTGTATGTGTGCATACAATGTGTTATAATACAAGTTTTATATAGATAATGGTGAGAACAAGAGGGGATGAATTGGAAGAGTCAACCTCCTCAAGACTTGATAGAATGGAGAGAATAATACATGACATGGCTAAGAGCGTAAGGCAACAACAACTGCCATCCCCACCTCCAATGCCCGTACCACCGATACAGGATCACCAAACAGATGATCGAACCATTGCCCTCACCAAAGAATTCAAAAAGATGAAGCAACCCTTATTTCATTGCATTAGATAAGGTGGAGGAACTACACCCTTACCGTCAAAATAAATCTGACCCTAAGGTTGAAGTGTCACTCGTTTGCACAATCAATAGTTGCATGATACTTAGATAGCTAGGCCATACCCAAAATAACAGCAAAATGTCTCATATCAAAGGGTAACAAATCAGCATATAAGGTGGCATTTCCAAGTAATAATTCACATGCAAAATAAACAGATGAGCACAACATAGATCCTCCCGTTGGTGATGCAACACATAATATGTATTTTGAGGATTCTATAGGTCTATTCAATTTATTAGCAAATGCCATAGAAACAAAAAAATGTATGGAACCCGAATGAATCAATACATATACAGTTTGGCCACAAACTGAAAGTGTACCTGAAACCATAGCCTCTGTGTTCTGAGTATCGCCTAGAACAAGTACGAAAACTCTTCCTTGCCTTACATCATTTCTTGTTGTAGTAGGTGTTGCATTTGATCTCACTGTTGGGATTGACTCGGTCAAACTTGTAGCGCCTCGGTTACCATCTCGTCGAGGTTCTGTACAATCTTTTGCCATGTGGCCAACTTTCCCACACTGATAGCAAGCTCTAGTAGTATGGTAACAAAAAACCCGATACTTCTTTCCACATATAGCACAAGTAGGTACCAAGTTGCCACTTTGATTTGAACCTGAATCACAGGATTTTGATTTCTTGCTCATTGAAGACATTGCTTCCTTATTAAAATTTTGTCTCTTACCTCTCTATTCAAAATTCCGTTGTAAGCGGCCATATTTGCTTCTGATATCAGCACTCTGTCTAGCACATCAACATACTTTGGCAATTTAAGTACATTAATTCTTTCCAAACTGAATCTCTAAGACCTCCTTCAAACTTTCTAGCTTTTTTTTGTAGTCTGTATCAACCATGTGTGGTGCAAAACATGCTAGTTCAGTGAATTGGGCTTCATACTCTGCCACTGTTTTATTCCCCTATTTTATTTGCTCAAACTTAGATACCTTTCTATCCTAGAAAATTTCTAAAAATCGAACCCAATCAATTCCCTTATTATCATCACGGACTAACATCCACCATCTCCTCGCTCCATCTTCTAGAGTGAATGTAGCCAATTGAACTTTTTGTGCCTTTGTGCATGGAAACACCTCAAATAGCTTTTCGATTCCTAACACCCAGGCCTCAACCTTTAGTGGATCAACCCAGGCCCAGGAGATATTCGGGACTTAGGCGGGCCAGGCCGATGGTGTAATAACCCTCGTTACTGATCACTGATTAATACCGATTACTGCTAATTAAGACCGATTATGGAAAGTAAATGAACTGATTGAATTACTGAATGACTGACTGGAAACTGGAACTGAATTGACTGAGTTTATATGTGTTATATTGCATTCTTATCTGTTTGAGTGTTAATTATCTGTTCAGTTTTCTGTGTTTAAACTGTTAATTGAAGGCCTTATCGGCGGCCGAATCCAAAATTGATTGATGTTCCATGATCAGTAGAATTTATGTGATTTTATGGTATATTTATTGAAAATTGATTTGGTATGATTAAATTCAGATTAAAATAAGTTGATTGCATTATTCGACTTAATTACGGAAATGCCATTGTAGTGGGCCCCTTTATTATTATATCCTTGAGCCTTATACACTCAAACAAAACAAATTCTTCAGCCATTTCATTGAGCCCACCGAATTTAGAGAGAGAGTGAGAGATTTGGAGTGAATTCAACTTGTTCTTGAGGAAATTGCTCATAGACTTGGAGTTTTGGAAGAGTAATTGCATATTTGAGCTCCTAAACCTTGAATACAAGACTTAAGGTAGGAATCCATCTCCTTGATTGTGTATTTATGTTGATTCTTGCATGATTTAGAGCTAAGTTGAAGTCTAGAGCCAATTTATGGCTTGTAATGTTGTATTGTAGCTCATTTCATGCATGCATGTGTGTATTGATGATTTTGAGTTGATTTCATGGCAAATTGTCACATGCATGTTCATAATTAAGCTTAAGTCCATGTTTTCAACTTGTTTTGAAACGAATGAGCTCATTAGAGCATGTTTTGAAGATGTAAAATGGTTTGAATTCATGCATGTTTGCATGTTCTTCATGTTCATGAAAATGGGTTTGAATTTGGATTTAATTGATTCACCCTTGGGCTTTAAATTCACAAATTGAGCTTTGAAACTTGTTGTATATTGAGTTTGGATGTGTTTTCCAGAATTTGGGCCCAAGAGGTCGATTTTGAGCTTAGGAATGCTTGGTTTGAGCTTGGGAGGCAAATCTGGAAATTCCAGAATTTGGCTTCTACGCTCGAGCGACCACCGTTTACTCTGAGCTACGCTCGAGCGAAGGAATGGTGGCTCGAGCGTAAATTTCAAGCTCTCAGCATCTTGGTGCGCGCAGGCGTACGCTCGAGCGAAGAGACCTACGCTCGAGCGAAGAGCTGTGTCTCACGCTCGAGCGAGCATCGAGCGTAAAATCTGAGCATCCAGCATTTTTACTGTAGCACGCAGTCCGCTCGAGCGACGGAATCCACGCTCGAGCGAAGCTCCTTTGTCTGCATGTCCGCTCGAGCGAAGAAAGCCTCGCTCGAGCGAGACCCCTGTTTTCAGCAAATTTTGTAAAGTGTTCAAAAGTGCATCTTTGCATCCTCTTTCCATCCTAGGCATTCCTAGGGCATATTTAAGGCATCTTAAAGAGGATATAGATGTAGAACCACACCGAGGCAAATTAGGGATTAAGTTATTATCTTTCCCAACTGTGTAGCTTAGTGTGTGTTCAATCTGTAAACTGTGTAGGGTTGGCTTTCCGAGGAGACGCTCTAGTTCACTGTAGCCCAGAACTCTGTGAGTAACAATTGTGTAAAGATATGTTCAAAATGATTATCTTTTGAATACTGAACTGAACTGTTACTGAACTGATATTGATTACTGAATGAATGTATGTCCTTTATTTCTGAACTGTACTGTGGCATCCTTAGCACCTACTGTTTACTGTTACTGTTACAGAGATCTCTGTCGGTTCCCTCGTGGAACCACTACTGTTTACTGATTGATGGCCATCATTACTGTTCGGTCTGTACCACATATGACTGTTTACTGTACTGAACAACTGATATACTGATTGAATTGAACTGTTTTCATTACTGTAAGGACATTCATTCTAAACCTCTTTACGCATTATGTTATTCACTGGGCTTTAGCTCACTGCTCATATATATATGTAGGTGTACAGGCACCGGATCAAAGCTAGAGCGTCGGGGTAGATTCCAGTTTTGTCAAGCCAACCAATGTGCCTCACTGCGAGGTTCCGAGCCTGCCAAGCTTAGGCTATGGGGTGTTTTAGTTTCCCCTTCTGTACTGTTTTTGTAATACTGTATAGACTGAACGTTTTGCACTGTACTGTTATCGGGATTAAGTCCCTGTTCTGACTGGTTGTATATGATATGCATACTGTTTTGTACTGTTCTGTATAATGTATGAAAAATCTTTTTGGCATACAGACTGTCACAGCTCATTGGACATTGTTTATTTACTGTATTGGCTTCCGCCAAGCCCCTGTACTCTGTTTTACTGTATTACTGTTAAGCAGGCCTTCGGTAATCTAGGATTACTGGCCGGTTACGGTGCTAAACCCATAGGGGCGGGTTTGGGTCGTGACAGAGTGGTATCAGAGCGATACTTAACCACGAGTTATACCGCACACACGTGTCCAAATGAGCTATAGAGTGTCCTAGAAAAGCGATTAGGGCATTACATGAGCATGTAAGTGTGTGGTTATGACATACTGAATATGTGCTAATGTGTTAAACTGTTTAAGTATGCAACTGTTTATGTTTATACTTGTTATAACTGCTTATAGTGAAATGGATAATGCAAATGAATCTGAGTCCTCATCCACTGAGGCAAGAATGGCAAGAATGGAAAGAATGATGGAACTGATAACTGCTAGACTTGAGCAACAACAGAATCAACAGCCCCCACCTCCTCCTCCGGTACAGCCGGAACCGAATGTGAATGTGAATGATGGGGATATAATTGCTCTCACCCAGAAGTTCAGCAAACTGAAACCGCCATCCTTTCAGGGAGGCCTTGAACCGTTAAAGGCTGAAGCTTGGGTTCTTGAGACCGAAAAATTGTTTGAGGTTTTCCATGTTCTGAGGCACATAAAGTACTGTGGCTACCTTACTTTGCAAGAGGAAGCAAGAAGGTGGTGGATGCTTACCCGTGAGGACAACACTGTTATGACTTGGGCTCAATTCAAAGTAACCTTCTTTGAAAAGTACTTCCCTCAATGTGTCCGGGATAGGAAAGTGACTGAATTCGAACAACTGAGGCAGGGCACGATGTCCATTGCCGAATACGAAACAAAGTTTACCGGACTTGCTAGATATGCACCACATATGGTGGACACTGATTACAAGAAGGCCAGAAGGTTTGAAGGCGGCCTGAATGTTGCAATACTGGACAGAATAAATGTTTTAAAGCTACCGACTTATGTGGTGTTCTTGACCGAGCATTGATGGCCGAGTCAAACATCGAAGCTGTGAAACAATCTGAAACACCGGCGTCTGAATGGCGTGGTAAAAGACAGAATTTCAAATTCAAGAAAGGCAAGCATAATCAATTGAACAAAAAGCAAAATACAGGGTCAACGACTACTTCTAGTCAAGGAAACCGTTCCTTTCCGCCCTGTTCCGAATGCGGTAAGAACCATAAAGGAGTTTGTTATAAAATCTCTGGTGCTTGTTACAGGTGTGGCAAAGTAGGCCACATGGTGAAAGATTGCCCTTCCACTGCTCCGGACAATAGTAAAGCTGCAGGCAGCGCCGCAGCATCAACTGTAGCACCAAAGCCTAACCCCAAAGCTACCGGGAAAGAGCCGATGAGGCAGGGCCGAGTGTTTGCCCTAGTACCGGGAGACGTGCAAAATACTGAAACCGTTGTGTCAGGTATCCTCTCTATTTGTGCTCAAAATGCATATGTACTGATTGATTCGGGGTCTACACATTCTTATGTGTCGCATGCTTTTTCACGGAAATTGAATAGACCCTTAGAACCTATGAACTATCTGCTAGCTGTATCATCACCCGTAGGAGGATCCATGACATGTGCTTATATGTACCCTGCATGTGAAATCATTGTTGGGGATATGCATCTGTTTATTGATTTACTGCCATTGAACATTGATCATTTTGATGTAATATTGGGGATGGACTGGTTACAAAAATATCATGCCACCATTGACTGTGTGACAAAACAAGTTGTTTTCCGTCCACCTGGTTTACCCGAATTTGTGTTTAATGGGGTTGGAGTAGTACCTCCTCCGTATTTGATTTCTTCTGTGAAAGCCGTTAAATTGATTAGAAAGGGGTGTAAAGGATATCTGTGTTCTGTACTGACTGTATCTACTGATGATAATGTTAAAACTGATGTGAACTGTATTCCTATAGTCAGAGAATTCCCAGATGTTTTTCCAGATGATCTGCCAGGGGATTTGATTGACAGGGAGATTGAATTCACCGTTGATGTGATTCCGGGAACACAGCCTGTATCGAAAGCTCCTTACAGAATGGCTCCAACTGAATTGAAAGAATTGAAAGTGCAATTGCAAGAACTGCTAGACAAGAAATTTATCAGGCCTAGTACTTCACCGTGGGGTGCACCGGTTTTGTTTGTGAAAAAGAAAGACGGCTCATTGAGACTGTGCATTGACTACCGTGAACTGAACAAGGTAACTGTGAAAAACAAATATCCATTACCGCGTATTGATGACTTATTTGATCAGTTACAGGGTGCTCAAGTGTTTTCCAAGATTGATCTCAGATCGGGGTACCATCAACTGAAAGTTAAACCGGGAGACATTGATAAAACTGCTTTTAGAACGAGGTATGGACATTACGAATTTTTAGTTATGCCTTTTGGAGTTACCAATGCACCTGCAGCATTTATGGACCTCATGAATAGAATCTTTAAACCGTACCTTGATGACTTTATTGTGGTATTTATTGATGACATATTGATTTACTCCAAAAGTATAGAAGAACATGAACATCATCTGAGACTTGCCCTGCAGACCCTAAGAGAACAGAAACTGTATGCTAAACTGTCTAAATGTGAGTTTTGGCTTGATCATGTTATGTTTTTGGGGCATGTTGTTAGCAAAGATGGAATTTCTGTTGATCCGCAGAAAATTGAAGCTGTAGTGAACTGGCCTAGACCAACAAATGTGACAGAAGTCCGAAGCTTTTTGGGATTGGCTGGATATTACAGAAGATTTGTCAAAGATTTCTCCAAAATTGCCTTACCATTGACTCAACTGACACAGAAGGGGACATCATTTGACTGGACTGACCAGAGGGAATCAGCATTTCAGGAGTTGAAAACTCGACTTGTGACTGCACCTGTTCTTACCTTACCTTCAGGTACGGATGGTTATACTGTGTTTAGTGATGCTTCTCATAAGGGTTTGGGATGTGTTTTAATGCAGAATGGGAGAGTTATTGCTTATGCTTCCCGACAACTGAGACCTCATGAAAAGAACTACCCGACCTATGATCTGGAACTGGCTGCAGTAGTGTTTGCACTGAAAAGCTGGCGTCACTACCTGTATGGGGCGACATGTGAAGTTTATACCGACCACAAGAGTCTGAAATACTTCTTCACCCAGAAAGAACTGAACATGAGACAACGGAGATGGCTGGAACTGATTAAAGATTACGACCTACAGATTCTGTACCATCCGGGAAAAGCCAACACCGTTGCCGATGCACTGAGCCGGAAGTCGATTGCAAATTTAGCTTGTTTGCTCACTGGACAGAAAGAGTTGCTTTGTGACCTTGAAAAATCTGAAATTGAAGTTGTTTTGAGAGAACAAGGTGGAACAATAGCTGCTATTTCTGCTCAACCGGCATTGATCGAAGAAATTAAAGAGAAACAGCAAACGGATGACTTCTTGAAGAAGATCATCGAAGAAAAAGAAATTAAACCGAGACCGGGGTTCAAATTTGAAAATAATGTACTGAAATTTCAAGAAAGACTGTGTGTACCGAATGACACTGAACTGAAAAGAAGAGTTCTGCAAGAGGGCCACAACTCAAAATTTTCTATTCATCCGGGAATACGAAAATGTACCAAGATCTGAAACAGAATTTTGGTGGCCGGGAATGAAGAAAGAAATTGCCGACTTTGTGTCAAAATGTCTTCATTGCCAACAAGTCAAAGCGGAACATCAGCGACCCGCAGGCTTACTGCAACCCTTACCCATACCGGAGTGGAAATGGGAGCATATCACGATGGATTTTATCGTTGGATTGCCTCGCTCCAGAAAAGGTATGGATTCAATTTGGGTTATTGTTGATAGACTGACCAAATCTGCTCACTTCTTACCTGTCAAGACAATTTATATGCGGACAAGGTGGCTGTAATTTATATTGATGAAATTGTTAGACTGCATGGAGTGCCTGTGTCCATTGTTTCTGACAGGGATTCGAAGTTTACATCGAGGTTTTGGCAAAGCCTACAGACTGCATTGGGTACTGAATTGAGAATGAGTAGTGCCTATCATCCTCAGACAGATGGACAGTCAGAAAGGACCATCCAGACTCTGGAGGATTTATTGAGAATGTGTGTCCTTGATTTTTAGGGAAACTGGGAAAGCCATTTGCCATTGGCTGAGTTCGCCTACAACAACAGTTACCATTCAAGTATTGGTATGGCGCCTTTCGAGGCATTGTATGGCAGGAAATGTAGATCTCCGATCTGCTGGGCAGAAGTTGGAGATGGGCCTTTGTTTGGCCCGAGATTGTGTATGAAACGACTGAAAAAGTGAAACTGATTCAACAGAGACTGAAAACTGCACAGAGCCGACAGAAAAGTTATGCAGATGTTAGAAGACGAGACCGAGAATATGAAGTGGGTGATCACGTGTTTGTGAAAGTGACACCAATGAAAGGCCAAACTCGTTTTGGAGTCAAAGGCAAGTTAGCGCCGAGATATGTCGGGCCGTATGAAGTTATTGAGAAAATCAATCCGTGCGTATTGTAGACACCCCATTTTTGACCGTCCTCAAGACTTGGACGTCACCGCTTGAACACTCGGTGATTATCCATGTTTGTGTTTGTTTGGAGTTCCCGGAGTTCTCGGCTACGCGCCTTGTCTCAGGATCTCCGAACTCGATTGTTTTGTGTCTGGTTTTACACCAAACACTTGTGTTTTGCCTTGGAGGGGGCAGGGAATGCCTTGTGAGGTATCCCCACACACCACCGGCACTAGTTAGAGGTCACCGGCTGGTTTTTGCTGCCACCGGCAATATATATTGCCGGTCGGCACTCTTTGTTGCCGGTCGGCAGTCATTTTTGTCAAAATGACATTTTTGGCTAGCCGACTACTGTTCATCTGATTTTTGAGATATTTTAAGGCAGCTGTCTTGCATTGGCTTCCCCTCCATACACGTGTATGGAGGGATGGACCTCTTGTTAGCTTACTTGACAATCTTTACAAGTTTGGCTCCTCTATAAGAGGAGCCCTTCTCCCTTGGCTTTAGTGTTGGCTTTTTAGTGAGAAAACAACTCAGAGCAAGCTCTGGTTTTAGGGTTTGAGTTCCATTCATATCCTATCTCTATATCTCCCTTATGTGTGTTCTAGGTGCTTTGTGTCTTACTATTGCACACAAACACCTAGTCTTTCACTTTTTCTTGGTTTCTTCAAGGACTAGAGCTTGTTCTTGAGGTCCTTGGTTGGATTTGAGCTCAAGAAGCAACAATATCAACATTTGTGAAGAAGGTCAACAAGGGTAAGAAACTAGTCATTTTCCCCCATTTTTGCATCCTATTTCTACCTATCTTAGAGCTGTTTGTGCTTAGTGTTTAATACAAAAAAGTTCTGTTTTTAGGTCCTCTTGATAGTTTATTAAGGGTGTTTTGTGGTTTGGGGAAGTTTGACCCCTCTTAGGCCTTGTAAGGCCTCGTTTTGTGCTATTTTGTGCAAGTTTCGAGACTTTGGTGTTTGGGCCTCTCACCACTGAAATCTTGAGGGATTTCAGTGGTGGAGATGGTGCCTTGAAGTCTCTAAAAGGGGAGGGCCACCCCCTCTCCTTGTTGTCCTTGAAAGGGACCATTTTTGGTCTCTTAAGGACGTCTTTGTTCAAGTGTGTGTTGAGCATGCCATGGCTGTATTTTATGCTTATATTGCCATGTTATAACTTTATATTAAGTTGGTTTTGGCACTCCATGCATGTTTAGTATAGTTGCCATGTAATGCCTCCTTAATCCCTTAACATGCCTTAGGTTGTGTGCCTTTGTTTTAGCATGTTTTAGGCTTAGATTTGTGAAGTTTTATGCTTATTTTGCCATGCTTTAGGTCTGTCCATAGTTGTTTGGATCGATTTTGGCATGCTTAGTATAGCTCCTTTGCATTTGTGGCTTGCCGGGCTTATACGCCTCAAGTATGTGAATGTGTAGCTTGTGTTGCTTGCATCATTTTGGTGGTTTGGAACCATCCAACATGTAGTTTCAGTCCCTTTGGCATGCCCATATGCTTGCCTTAGTTGCTTCTTTGTTGCTTTGAAAGCATGTGTTGTATGCCCTATGTTTTGACCATTGTGCATGCTTTTGAATTTGAGCCACTTAGATGCCATCTAAGTAGTCCTTTGGGCTTGATTTTGTGTGCTAAAACTCTGATTTTAGTTGTTTAATGTGCCATGTTTGTTATGCTAAATGTGCTTCAAAGCTTCATTACCTTGCCTTAAGTACTTGGGCCAACTTGCATGCTTATGTTTGCTTCATTTGGCTTGGTTTGGCACCACATTCTAGCATGAATTTCAGAGCTTGTGTTGCATGCTAATTGTCTTTTGTTTGCCCTTTTAAATGTGTTTAAAAGTTGCCCCATTATGCCTCAAGTATTGGACCATGAATGCTTGCATGTGTGTGTGCATTTGGCCTTCACTTCCTTGCTTTTGGCCACTGATTTTAGGCCTATTTAGAGTTGCCTAATTCATGTTTAAATCCCTCTTTTATTTGGTTTGCATGCTTGCCTGCATGCTTGCTTGTATGTTTGTATAAGTGTCTTGCATTGTCCATATTGCATGCTAGCCAACATGTCTAGGATTGCATTGCATTGTGCATGCTTGGCCTCTTGAAGTGAGTGTGATAGAGGTTAGGACCCTTTGGTTTGTTGTTTGCATTGCATTTCATTTGACATGAAAGTGCACACTTGGTTCTTTGGGCCATCATGCGTGGAAATGCGTGATTGGTGGCCCGAGAATCGAGGCACATCCTCCTTTGAGTCACAAACATGATAAGGAATGTGTTTGGTGCATACATTGCTTGAATTGAGCTGCCATGCAAGTTTTGCCCTCTACTGCTGTGAGTTGCAGGTTCTGCAGGAACTTATTGCCGGCCGGCAACATTTAGTGCCGACCGGCAGTCAATCGATGGCCGGTGGATCTATTTTGTGCCGGTGGATCTATTTTTTGCCGGTGGCCACATCCTAGTGCCGGTGGTCATTCTATCTAGCCGGTGGTATCCCCCAGTGTCCAGAGAGGCATCCTTGAGACTTTGACAGTGTTCAGAGGAGCAAAGCAGGGAAAACAGAGGCAGGCTAGGCATGGCAGTGCAATTCCGAGCGGAATCCGAGCGCGCATGCATTGAGCCCTCGCCCGAGGCGGTTTACTGTTTTTCTTAGATAGTTAATTTGTTAATTATTAGGCAATTTGTAATATTTAATTAGCTTGCGTAGTTAATTAATTTGTATATTCTTTCGGTCTCTCCGAGTGAGGGCAAATCTGTAATAAGTGTGCGTGAGTGGTGTGTATGTCTTCCCACCCCCACTTCTTTCTTCCCTTTTATTTACCTGCTTACGATGGTAGATTAGGGCACGTTTATTTTAGCATACCTTATGCAATGCATGCGTGCATCCATGCATTTGTTGACATGCACCGGGCTCGGTACATCACGCTAACCGCATTGTATTTCAATTTCCAAATTGAATACGTTTACATGTAGCATTTCACATGCCATTTTAGGGTTAGCCGAGCCTGCTCTAAAATGCATCTCTGTATGTGTTGCATTAGCCACTTAACATGAACTAGGGCATGCATGTTTGCTAACTAGTTTATTGTTTTGGCACGGAGTACGATGTAAGT
Organism: Camellia japonica; assembly: GCA_030407325.1. Lineage (NCBI taxonomy): Eukaryota > Viridiplantae > Streptophyta > Magnoliopsida > Ericales > Theaceae > Camellia > Camellia japonica. The sequence continues at coordinate 120,512,439 of JAPPVO010000019.1, forward strand.
TTTTATGCTTTAGCATCTCGCATGCGTGTGAATGTTAACATGACAGTGGCTTACCATGTGGCTAAATGCTTATATGAGATAAACTGTTTGAATGCCTGTGGGTGGAGGTTGGATTGCTTGAGTTGGAAAAACTCGTTGAAATCCGTGTTTTAGCCTACTTGCGAGTAGCAAATTCCAAACCCCTTTTCAAAACGAACGGATATGCAATGCTTATTTCCAAATTAGGCAATCTAGTCTATACTTGTTTGCTGTGCGCATAACATAGTAATTCTAGGCTAATAACCGGAATAAGAACACATAACGTTTTCAAAATCGGATATCACGGTTAGTAGAGGCCGGTCTTCGGACCGGGCGAAAGGGGGTGCTCATAGCTGACCTTCCCCGATCGTACCCAAGCTCCCGAGCCAAGAATTTGGTGATGACGGACACGTGGCCTTCGGCACCGAGTCAGGGTTTCCTAAATTTCCCATTTTAAAAATATTTAGGTGGCGACTCTGTATCTGGCAAAGCAGTCCATGTTTGGCACTTCTTTTCAAAAATCTGTTTTCTTCAAAACGATTTGCCAGAGTTGGACTCTTTGGTTCAGATTACGAACCGCACAAAACAAAACAGGGGAGTCCGAACTGTAGAGTGAGGGCCCAAGGGCGCGTCTACAGTTTCTGGCGACTCTGCTGGGGATTTTAGAGAGCTTGACTCGAACTCGTGATATCCTGTTTTGATTTCATTATGTGTCTCTTTGCATTGCATGTGCATTGGTGCGCCTAGGACACCGTGTTGGCCATCTGCTATTCCTGAGCGGTTTGCTGGAGGCTTGTCTTGTCAAGGCATGACCATAAGGCTGACCGGTTGCGGCTCTGCCAGTATGGGAACACAAACCCCGGTTTTACCGGGGCACCCTTTTTGACCATTCGACCTAGTGCATATTCGGATCCATAGTGACCATTCCAAACTAGGACAGGTTGCTTACCCGATATAGGTTGTTTGAAGCCGCTGTGTGCGTAGTGAAACCCTAGCTCCTGACAAAATAGGACAGGGAAACCCTCCCCCAACATAGGGGTGTTTTGCTCTCTTTTACCTGCTATGTGCTTTTAGAATGTATCTCTGCAGGGAACGCACATATCAGTTTGCAAAGTTTGAGCATCAGGCCCGAGGGCACTAGTATCAGTGTTGTTATGAATCAGTTATGTCTGCGGGTATCAGTTCAGTTTGAACAGTGATTCTGAGGAACAGTGATCAGTAGTAGAGTGCAGTTGTTCGGCACCCGTGTTTGATCTGTTTGGGGCTGAAATACTGCTTGTTTTTCCGTTTCAGTTCAGAGATTCAGAGAATTGATCCAGAACAGCTAGTGTCTTCTCCTTGCTGAGGCAGGAATTAACATGACGTAGAATTCAGAAGAGATCGTGGTCATGACGGCCGCGTTGGATCAAGGAATCACCCTACACAGTGAGACTACTGTTGATATGCCGCATCCGCCCAGATCGCCGGCCGCGCACCCAGTTTGGACCCCTCAACTATATCAGGCTCGCGAGCCTACTACATTTGAACTAATGGGAATGATAGGTGATCTTCAAAGATCCGTGGCGGATCTCGCCTATGGAATGTCTGTTTCCCACCAGCCGCACCATATGTCGGGAGCTTTGTACCCCAGGAGCCCCCGCTGTTGGGCCGGATTGTATTGAACTCAGTCAACCAGAGATGGCCTCCAGTTATAACAATGACATGTCAACACCAACTCAAATCCTAGATCAGGCTGAGGCCGAGACAAAGGTAAAATGAAGGCAGATGCCGACCCTATCGAACAACTGCTGTGGCAGTAGAGGCTTGTGAGAGGGGGATGAACAAGCAACAGATATCTGCAGTTGTGACAAAAGCTGTGGAGGATGCTTTTCCACTCCGCCTGAGGGCAGTTCCAGTCAATCAGAAAACGGGATAGGCCCCGTCATGCCAAAACAGTTCTCCCCCCTCCAACCTTGCATCCGGAAAGGATCGAAATCCAAGGCCGCCCCGCCGATCCGTTCGCTAGTGCATCTAGCAAGAGTGCTCAGGCTCCAAAGTACCTGCCTCGAGGGCGCAGGGTCTTCCATCCTCTCTACATGCCTTTGTCTAGGGCACTTTTTGATTTTGGCCAAAAGGGCATCTTACACCTCTTGAGCCCCGACCCTCCCGAAGAATCTCCCTGCTACGCATGATCCTGCTCAGTACTGTGCGTACCACCAGCAGACAGGCCACCCTACGACAATTGCTTTCGCCTCCGTCATGAGGTGCAGGATTTGATTGACAACGAGGTTATCCTCCCACCTACCTCGGCCAAGTCAGTCACTACAGAGTTCTTGGATTTTGAGGACACAGATACTGCGAGTATGTAATCAGAAGGTGAACCGCTGCGGGCAATGCCTGGCGCATTTTTGGATGTGGCGTTTGGCACGCATTTTTGGGCATCTGTTAAATTTTGTAAATTCTGACTTGGGTGTCGAGTCAGTCTTTTGTTTGTCTTGAGTCTGTCTCTCTGTATTGAGTCAGTCTTTTTGCTTACAGGGTCTGTCTTGTTGTAATGAGTCAGTCCCTCTTGTATAGTATACCAGGTGATTCCGGGTTGTTGCCTCGAGCGCCGTTTTGTAATTATCCTTTTGTTTTTTCCTTTTGAGTCTGTCTCGGTTGAGGAGCCAGTTGCATCTGAGAAATCTGAATGAAACAGCCGTGGCTATCACATTCCGTACTTGTTGCTATTTGAGTCAGCCGTGCAGAGGATGTGAATGGAACGACAGTACATACTGCCTACTCTCTTGTGCCTTAAACATCGTTGTAATGACCTAAGCTTTTCATAAAACCCTTTTCGAACACTGCGGTGATGAAAACGAAGAGGAAGGACATTCGGGTTTTGTAAAATTTTGATCATTTTGAGAGAAAGAGGTATGCTAAGCTTTTTATGAATGAAATCATGCTTGTCAGCGTGAGTACTGAGAAGGACCTGGTTTGATCCAGACTGGTTCCACACTATCTTCAGCGCGAGCGATTTGTCGCTTTCTTAAAAACTTTCAAAAACAAAATGTTTTGCGCGGTCTTGTGAAGACTTGTGTGGAATCGCTCTTGAGATTGTGCAGCCCAGGATCGCTCTCAGCCTCAAGATTCAATTTATCTGTTGCAAACTGGAATCCGTTCAAAACGTTCAACAGTGCCATGAAACGCCTGTGTGGCATTTTGAGGCAGCCTCGAGCAAGAGGCATCAAAGTCAGATCAAGGAGATCAGATCCACCGGCAAGGCTCGTGAAGCAGCCGTGATGAACTTTTCTGCAAATCAACACAACAGTCATTCTCCTGGACACAGAAGGCTTCAATCTCAAAACCATTTGGCATGGGCTTGCTACACTTTTACCCTTTGAGAGGCTCGCTGGGCCGAAAACCGGAAGGGCGGCCCAGGCAAAAGTTAGAGCAAAGAAAAAAAAGGAGAAAAAGAAAAATACAAAAAGAAGCAAAAAAAAAGAAAAGAAAAAACAAAAGAAAAGAAAAGAAAAGAAAGAAAAAAATGAAAATAAAAATGCAAAGAAAAGAAAAGAAGAAAAAGAAAAAGAAAAACATAGCTCGCAAGGTCGAAAACCCGCATTGGGTACCTTGGCAAAAGTTAGAGCCTAAACAGTGAAGGTTAAAATACCTGAGTGTACCTTAACCAGAACTACGTAAGGCTTGATTCCCATGTTTGGGATACGTAGGCAACTTCATCTTGAAGTCCAGCCCCCAACGCTTCCATAGCGTCTCAGTCCATGTCATGGTTTTGATCACTTTCGCCTTCTCCAAGTCCAATGTCTCGATTGCAGTAACCCAGAACTACGTGATTAACTTCCTCTTGAAGCCGAACCACCAACACCTTCCAGGTGACTGTGTCCACATATCGACTCAAGCCGTCTTCGCCTCCTCCACGCCCGAGGATCCGATCGTCGTCAGCAAGGACTGACTTACAGAGTGCCGCGGCATCATCCAAACAAGGGGCAACTTTCCGTTGCCATACATTGCCGTAAGTTGCCCTGAGTTGTTGTCCAAACCAGGGGCAACTTTCCGTTGCCTTATCCCCCCTTCAAGCCAGGGGCAATTTTCCACTGCCTCCGATCCGAGGTTGCATATCTCGAGGGTAAGTTTCGCGCTCGTTGAGCGCTGATTGTTTGCAAAAATAGTTTTTGAAAATTTTTACTGAGGTTGACTATTTTCTCGAAAACTATTTCATTTTCAAAATTGGACCATGTTTGGACCCAAAAGGAGAATTTTCAGTGCTCACAGCCTGATTCGCATGATTTTCAAATCAAAAATCGAATAAGTGTGTTAATCCGACTCTCATTTTTGATCAAAACTGTTTTAGGAAAACAAAAAATGGTCAAAGTGACGAACTAGGGGCACAGTTGAGTCAGGTCTTCTGTCTTTCCCCCGTCAACATACTCGCCGGAAAGGCACTCTATCCACCGGAAGGAATAGCCGTGAGCTAACAGTGCTGGCGTGAACCTGCGACTTCCTATTCATCCATTAATCACCTGGGGAGGGATGAAAAAATGAGAGAATAAAGAATAGAGAGGTGTAAGCGGAGAAAGAAGTGAGAAGAGGGTTTTGAGAGAAAAACCGAGCCTGAGGGCCGAGTGATGTGAGTATCACAAATCAGAAAGGGTGGGAAATACCCCGGAGGAATTGGCTCCTCGATTCGAGGTCTCTCCTTGTGTAAACATGTCCGTGTGTCGTGTCTTTTGATTTGTCGGTCTCGATTTTGGCTTTGAGTCTTTTTCGAGTGTGTCTCGTTGTGTTCAGGTCGTGTGTCTTTTGTTTCTTTGTTTGAGTCCTTCCGCTATGTTCTGTGGTAGGCTCGATACCCCGGTTGAAAACCCTTCCTTATTTCAAAAAAAATCGTTTGTGCTCAGAATGCTGTGCCATTCTCTACATTCGTGCGAAGCAAGAGAAGGAAAGGGAAAATTTGGGACATTCGAGTGTGTTTCAACTGCAACCGTGTCAGCTTTGTGGTCCGTCTTGTCAGATTGGGCTGTTTGTTCAGGGTTTGCTGTGTGCAGAATGAACCGAGTGCTGTGTTATGGGCTGTATGCAGATCAATCCCCAGTAGAGTATGGGCTGTATTATTCAGTTTGAGTAGTGGTTTGTATGAGTTGTTTGCTGTTAGTTGGTTGGTTATCCGATTATCATAGTGCAAGTGCTCAATTACAAGTATTCACTTTTCAGACAACAGATCAATATCATTTACATTTGAGGTGTAATATGATGCAATACAATGCAAGGTATGGAATATACACAAATGTAAACACTTTTTTCCGACAAAAAGTTTGTTTCATTTCATATCATCTTTTCAAGTACGTAAGTTTTGGAAACAAAATCTGCCTGCGGCAGTACAAAGTACCCTAACTACTAACAAAGGGGAAAATGCAAAAAAAAAAAAAGAAAAAAACAGTAAAAATCTGTATCAAATGTCAAAATGGCTCGGGGCGTCAATCTGTCCTGGTCCTCTTCCTGGACGAAGGTCCAGGAGCGTCATCAACAGGGGCACCACTAGGGGCATCGCCGTCTGAGCTCGAGTCCGAGCCATCACCGTCTCCTCCGCCTCTGTCTGCCTCAGACTCATCATCCGGAACTGGAGCCCGCGAGCTGCTCCCGACATGAGTGCGCCCCCCTCTGGTGCGGGGATATGCTCTGCCATCCCGAGTAGAAATGGGAGGTCCAGCTGGAGCGCCGCCCACCGGAGGAATCTGGAAGGGAGGCTGAAAAAGCATGAAAGGCAAATGCATCAGAATACTGTGAGCAGTAAATCACAGAATACAGTGTATGAATACAGTATGAGTACGTGTGTGATGCCGTAGCAGTAAATCAGTAGAATACAGTGTGTGAATACAGTGTATGAGTACAGTGTGTGAATGCCGTGAGCAGTAAATCAGAATCAGTGTAGAATAGTGTATGAGTACAGTGTGTGAATGCCGTGAGCAGTAAATCAGTGCAGAATGCAGTGTATGAGTACAGTGTATGTATGCTGTGAACAGTAAGTTAGTGCAGGGTGCAGTGTGTGAGTACAGTGTATCAGATGCCGTGAGCAGTTTATCAGATGTTGTGTTGTGCATCAGATTATGTAAAGCAGTTTGTGTATGGTTTGAGGCGTGGTCAGAAAGAACATACCGGAATGCTGTAAAGGGCTAGGAGGTCGAATGTCCGCTGTAGCATCCCCATCATGGAGGCATTCATCTCCAATGACTGCCGGGTGTACTCAGAAGACGCCTGCAAAAGTATCAGATGCATCAATATTCTGTGGAATATCAAATAAACTAAAATGAAATAACAGTGCAAGATGAAGAATGCAGTAATACATACCGGAGGCAAGTCGGGGACACCGACAAACTCGTGGTCAGCCGGCGGAGGAGCAAAGGGGATCTGATAGGTCGCCCCACCCTGTCCTCGGAAAGTCAATGCAGCGGGCAGAGCAGGCCAACCGGTCCCTCGCCCTCGCTGAACTCCACCCTGCCACGGACTCGAGCCCTCCTCGGCGCTCCCCCTCCAGCTCCTGCTCCAGCCGCTGGCGCCGCTGGTCCTCTCTCTCTACTCGGCGGCCGCCGCTCAGAGGTCGCATGATGAAGGTCCGGACGTACTCCGAGTAATCGCCCTCGCCTCTGAAGTCGTCTGCCTCCCAGCCAATGGTGTAGTCCGCCATCTGCTCGGCAGTGAACCTCTCCGTATCCCGCATGTGCTCAGGAGGGTGCACCGGGACTATCTGCTCAGGTAGGCCTAGGGTCTGACGCAAGAAACGCTCACCCAGGTACCAAGCCCGACAGACCGGGCCCTCGAGCAGAATCCGGTAACGTGAGGTCTCATCGGCACCGGCAAACCGATCCCTCATCATCACTGGCAGTGGAGCCCACGGCCGCCAGGTGATCTGAAATAAAATACAGTTTGTTACCTACTGATATTGCAAATATGCAGTGGAAAGGCGAAGCTTAAATGAACTGCAAGTAAAACATACCTCCGCGGGGGTGATGGTGTCGAAGTAGCGGCGGAAGAAGCTGAATGTCTCCCGTGGCCTCCGGGTGCATCTCCCGTCAAAGCGGCGTGAAAAAGGGACGACCAGAGGGGTCTCTGCATCGGGTACAGGAGCGAGCCTAGGAAAGTAGGCGTAAACCCACAACTGCAAGATAAATACCAGTGCATTTATCAGATAAAGCAGAATACAGAATAAAAGGCAGAAATAGCAGAGCCGTGTGTTGTGCAGTGTATTGTGCAGAGTGTACAGTGTGAGCAGTGTACAGTCAGTGTGAAGCAGAGTATGTGTGTGCCGTGTGTACAGTATACAGCAAGTGTAAAGCAGACTACAGTGTGTGCAGTGTGCAGAGTACAGAAAATAAAGAACGGAAATGAAAGGCAGAAAAAGAAATGTACCTCCCAAGCACGCCAGTAACCCCCGAGCAACTATCCGCTGCCACGGGAGGCTGAGCTCATATATCCATAAAGGGTGGCCAGAGCGGCACCACCCCAGTCATAATGCAAAATGTCTCTTACATTCACCAGTGCGCTGAGAAGACAGAGAGGCACTGTGTTCGCCCGGTCGGCGAAGATGGTCGTCCCAAATAGGAACATGAGGAAGTCGCGGGCATATCTCTCTACGGCCTCTGGGGTCATCGGAGCTGCATCAACGAGGAGGGGCTGGACCCGGAATTGCACCTCGAACCAGGAGTACCGGACGAAGCCAGGACGCGCGAGAGGCGGTGCCGCGCCAAGCAAGTAGACCTGAGCCGCGGTCCACTCATCCATGTCTATGTCAAAGGGGATCGGATCACCCCCTACCCCGATGCGGTGAGCATCGAGAAATCGTAAGGGGTCATCGTCATGTCCCCGGTCGCAGACAAGTGAAACGAATCGGTGGTGTCCCACCACCTCTCCACCAGAGCGGCGAGGAGAGGTCTGCATGTCGTGAGCTGGGAGAGTCCCCTGCAGAATGCGCCAAAGCCAGCCTGGTCTACGATGCGGCGAACTGCATCAGGAAGCTCAGCGTACCACGCACGAGCGACGGTATTCCCATACCCGCGGATGGTATGGGAATCTCCCTGTTTTCAAACAAATGGTTATGAAGTAATATCAAATGTAGTTTTGAAGAAACAGTGATTCAGTGCAAATATGGCATGCGTGCCAGTTTTTTTTAGATTCAAACAGATACCGGTGC
>JAPPVO010000019.1:120520720-120567991 GCA_030407325.1 Camellia japonica
TCATTAGCCATACCTGTGGAGAAAAGGAAAATAAGAGAGAGAAAAAAAAAAAAAAAAAGATATATATGTTGAGAAAAGTAAGAAAAGGAATTTGAGAGAAAAACAGAGATCGTGTGCCAAGTGATGTGAGGAATATAAATAAGAAGGTCGGAATAAAACCTGGAGAAGTAATGGACTCCCCGCAAAACGAGTAGTCTCTCGTTGATGAAAAGCATCTAAACCTGTCAAGGTCTCGGCCAACACTAAGCCCATACAACTCTTACCCTCTTGAGACATTGGGCTACTTCGATCAATTTAATACTAGCTCCACCGTGACTAGGGGAAAGAAGGAAGTGTGCAAGTAAGCATAAGCAGAGGGCATGCTGACGATAACTCTGCCAAAGGAGGTTGCCTTTATCACCGGTAGGGGAAAACCGACTAATCAAATCCGGAATGCCTAATTCCCCATTGTGAGCCAAGGATCGAGCCTCGTGCAAAGTAAGCCGCACATCCGTCCTAAACGCTTGAGCATAGCCCAAAAAGGGGTTGAAGCAGAATTTCCTTATCACGATGAGATGCCATCAATGCTTGAAATTCTTCAAGTGTCGGACACATTTCTTGTGAACCAAAGCAGAATACATGCGTGGTTGGATTCCAGCACCGAGCAGCAGCATGGAGAAATGGAAAACAAAGTGAAGTGCGGCTTAATGGAAAAAGAGCATTTAAGCCAAAACCGCAAAAGTTCACCTTTTCCGAGCCATCCAAACTGATTATCCAGTCTTGGAGCTTATGGATGGGCAACATCTCCATTTTGAGAGCAAAATGTAAAAACCTTGTTTCTCCTTCCAGAAATGACAATAGGGAAGCACCATTTATAGACTTTTGGATTGAATAGTGGGTGACAGCTGGGTACCTACCAAACCTTTCATCATACCTCAATGGGGCCCGACCGTTCCCACTAAGGTCCAGCCTTTGTCCTCTTGTGTTGTGGATATACTTTTGAGTCTTGTTTTGCTTATACCAAGTCTGTTGTAATAATTAAATTTTTTTCATTATGTTTTTCTTATTATCGAGTTGTATCATACATTTTGTCGAGTTGAAAGTTGTTATCCGATTCATGAATCAAGCACAAGTATCAGGAAGATTATCATGCAAATTGTCATCCATTCACCATATGCAAACACAATATAAGAAATGAGATCATCCACAAAGTAAGAGTCTATCTGAAGCTAGTATTTAAAACTACAAAGCAAAAAAAAAAAAAAAACAAAAAAAAACAAAAAACAAAAAAAAAAAAAAAAAAAAAAAAAAGAAAAAAAATGGGTTTGTTTTCTTTTGTTCATATAAAATGTGTTTTTGTTTTTTTTGAGTATATATATAAAAAATAAAAATAAAAAATAAATCTAATATCCCACAAGTCCACTAGTGTAAATAAATAAAACTTGTGGATATCTGACCATTTCTGTAATTGGGAGTGACCACTTGTTGATTAGACGGGCTTTTTTGAATGTTGTGGATGGCCCACCTGTTGATTGGCAATTTGAGAATGGTTTTATTCTGAGTTCTGAATTGAGCATTAAGTCTAAGTTTGATTCCACCAAGTTAGTAGAGTTATGTCCTGTCTAGATCTTCTTTGTCTTTTTCTTTTGAGTCTGTTGTCATTATTGAGTCATAATCTCTTTCCAATAAACAAAAAAAAAAAAAAAAAAAAAAAAAAAAAAAAAAAAAAACAACAACAACAACAACAACAACAAAAAAAAAAAAAAAAAAAAAAAAAAAACAACAAACAACAACAACAAAATTCCATAGAGTCTGCCTACTTCTCTGTGCCTTTAAATCATTGCATTGACCAAAGTTTTTCAAAACTTTTTCCAAAACTCTGATAAAAACAAAGAGGAAGAATTTCCTCGGGATTTTGCAAATTTTGATCAACTGAGAGGAAGAGAGGTGTACTAAGCCCTTGATGAATAAAATCAATTTTGTTAATGTGGGTACTAAGAAGGATCCTAGTTTGGTCCAAATTGGTTCTATCCTGTCTGCGTAAGAGTACGAGTGATTAGTCACTTTGTGATGTTTTTGCGTGGTCCTACGAAACATACTTGGAATTGATTATACAGCATAGGGTCCCTCTTGACTCAAGGTTCGACCTCCTTAGCTCCTTAGCTTTCAAACCATTATTCGAAGTATTCAATGATCAACCAAAGTGTCAATGATCAACCAAAGTGTAAGGCTAGCCAAATTGGAATCAGCCCTTGAACTAGGGGCAATGATGTGATTCAAATGGAGACAGCCTTCAACTAGGGGCAATAAGGTCAAATGTGATCCAGATTGGAAATAGCCCTTGAACTAGGGGCCATGATGTGATTCAAATGAGGCAGCCCTTCAACTAGGGGCAATAAGGTCAAATGTGATTCCAGATTTGAAACAACCTTGAACTAGGGGCAAAAGTGTGAGGCTTACATATCCTACAATGGAGACAACCCTTGAACTAGGGGCACTAAGGTACCACCCTTGAGAGGCTCGCTGGGCCGAAAACCCGGAAGGGCGACCCAGGCAAAAGTTAGAGCACAAAAAATAAAATAAAATAAAATAAAAAAAGAAGAAGGAAAAAAATAAAGAAAAATAAAAAGCTCGCAAGGTTGAAAACCCGAAAGGGCGGCTTTGGCAAAAGTTAGAGCGTAAAAGGAGAGTGTCAATACTCGAGTGAACCTTAGCAAAACTATGTAGGGCCTGTGAGTCAGATTGAAAGCAGCCCTTGAACTAGGGGCAAGAAGGTTGGATGTGATTTAGATTTGAAGCAACCCTTGAACTAGGGGCAAAAGGTTGGATGTGATCGAAGAGATAAAACTGAATCGTTTCCCAATGAAGACCGCCTAGAAAGGCAAAACCCAGAATTTTGAGAGAATGAATGTTATTATCGAAGGACAGTCGAGTTCCTATCTACTACACTAGGGGCAACACTAGGGGCAAATTCAGACCCAATTAGCCTAGTCACTACATCATCATATCTACTGGTCAAGTGTAGCAGTCGTTCTTATAGATGGCCTACAGATTTCACCCCCAATCAACATGGACAAGTTAAAATGAAAGTAACTCTTGAGAGGCTCGCTGGGCTGAAAACCCAAAGGGCGACCCAGGCAAAAGTTAGAGCAAAAAAAAAAAAAAAAAAAAAAATTGAATTGAATGAAAAAATATATAGAAAAAAAAGAGAAAAAAAATAATATGAATAAAAAAATGAAATGATGATGAAACAAAAAAGGAGAGTGTTAATACCCGAGTGAACCTTGGCTGGAACTACGGTGGCCTGATTCCTATCTTTGGGATACGTAGGTAGCTTCATCTTGAAGTTCGGCCCAATAATGTTTCAACTCATTCATTTTGTCCATGTTTGATTGGTGTATCTATAGTCGACTTGGTTGTCTTATCCGTGTTTGATTGGTGTATCTTCATTCTGCTCGACTCAATTGGTTCAAGTCAACTTGGTTAAGTTCGGTTCGATTCGGTTTGGCGTTTCGGTTCGGTTTGGTCCAGGTTTGCTCGACTTCATTCGGTTCGGATTGGTTCGGTTCGGTTGGCTTGGTTCGGATATCACCTTTGATTATCTGGTTTGGGACTATGCACCCCAATGGTTGATTCTATGTTAGTTGAGTAGTGGCCATTTGTAAAAATAAGTTTTGATTAATTTGAATGAAGTTGACTAATTTTTCTCGAAAATTGTTCCATTTTTTAAAAAAATACTTGGACTATTCTTTGGATTTGAAAAGGGAAAATTTCAGTGCTCACAGTTTAGCTTACATGATTTGAAACAGAAAATGGATTAAGTATGCTAATCTAACTCTCATGTTGATCAAAACATTTTTACAAAAGAAAAATCAAGAAAAAAAATCAATCAAGGCAATGAATTACGGGCATAGTCGAGTCAGTGATTCTATCTTTTCCTCAACCACTCGAGTCAGCTCGTCAGTGTATATGAGTGTGTATTCATACTAGTCAGTGTATTTATACTAGTCAGTGTATATCAGTGTGTCTTCATACCAGTCAATGTATATCGGTGTGCGTGTGTATTTATACCAATTAGTGTATGTATACCAGTTAGGGTATTCATACCAGTCAGTGTATAAAAAGTGTGTTTGGATTTTTTTGGCTTCGTTTTTCGTACGTTGAGTCAGTTTTGTCCAATTCAGAGTTGAAATTTCAATCATTTTCAAATTCAATCAAACAAAAGTATTTTCAAACTCAAAGTGATATGCCAGTCACACCATTGAGATACAAAACTGAAACTGATTTTATTAAAGTTAGGGGAGGACATCCCCGATTACAAAAAAAAAAAAAAAAAAAAAAAAAAAAAAAAAAAACTAACCCAACATATATACAAAACAGAAAATACAGAAAAAAAAAAGAAAAAAAAAACAATTAAAAAAAAAAAAAAAACAGAACAGAAAATACAGAAAAAAAAAAGAAAAAACAGAAAATACACAAACAAAAAAGAGGGCTCTTTTTTTTTTTTTTTTTTCTTCTCGGCCGGCCGAGCACCAACTTCACTTACTCGGCTCTTCCGTCGCTGAGCTCTTCCGCTTTTTGTCGCTCTTTTTGTCGTCAATCTTCGAAGACCCTGCTCCAGTACTTCCACCAAGAACGACCACAGTGTTTCCATCGACAGAGTCAGCTCCCCGCCGACCATCAAAGGCGATGTACGAAGATGCCCCAAATCGGGCCATAGAGGTGGAGTGCCTTTTCAACTCCTTGTTTTCAGCCTTCAGCTCCTTGTTTTCAGCCTTCAAGGCACAAATCTCTACCCGTGCATCTCTGTACATGCACTGGAGAAGAGACAGTTGGGCGTTGACCTAGTATACCTCACACGCCTTGTTTTGCAGACGGTGAGACAGGTTAGTCACCGCGGCCACTGTTTCCATACACGATTTTAGCGTGAGGTGGTTAGCATCAATATCAGTTTGAGCAGCCATCACTTGCTCAACTGTTAGGGTAGGAAGACTGGGATGAGTAAGAGCAGGGGCACTTGGCCAGAAGAGCTCGATGGAGTATTAAGATCTGGAAAGAGAGAGAAGGGCGAGACGAAGCCATGTATAATAAGAGAAGAGAAAGCAGAAATGGCAGAAGAGTCACAGAAGACTGGTAGAAATAGAAGAGGAAAGGAAGAAGGAGAAGGAAGCTGGAAGAGTAATGGAGAAGGAGAAAGAAGAAAGAGAATGGTTAAGAAGAAGAAGAGATACGAAGGAGAAGAAGAAGACGAGAGAGAAAGACAAAGAGGGAGAGAGTCGAGGTGAGCGTCGATCGAGGGGCTGCTTTTAGCGGCCATCGACACAAAAGCAGAGCCCACATGCCAAACGCGGCAAAGGACGCGGGAGAATTGTGAATGCATATATGTATATATATTATATAGCTATGGAATATATATATTTATTTGAACATTTGAGCCACAGGTGTGCCTTGGGTTCAGTGGTTTGGCCTAGTGAGTTAAGGATTGAAGGCTGAGCCCGAGGTCAGGGGTTCGAACCCCACATCGAGTTTTTCTTTGTTTTGTTTCATTTTGTTTTTGATGTATATATGTTTTGTCCACCTATATATATATATATATATATTTGTTTGAATTGTTTTTGTCACACGAGTGGCTTGGGTTCAATGGTTAGGCCTAGTGGTTAAGGATTGAGAGGCTGAGCCTGGAGTCAGGGGTTCGAACCCCACATCGAGTGTTTCTTTTCTTTTGTTTTCGTTTTATGTATAAAATATGTCTTATATATTTGTTTGAACATTTAAGTCACAGGTGTGGCTTGGGTTCAGTGGTTTGGCCTAGTGAGTTAAGGATTGAGAGGCTGAGCCTGAGGTCAGGGGTTCGAACCCCACATCGAGTGTTTTTTTGTTTTGATTTTGGTTTTATGTCTTGATGTCTCGTATAAGTCTATATAAATATTTGTTTGTATATTTTGTTACAAGAGTGACGTGACTCAGTGGCTAAGGACTCGGAGGCCGAGCTTGAGGTCAGGGGTTTGAAACCCCGTATCCCATGTCCATCCATTTTGTGATTTTCCTTTCTTTTTTTTTGTGTGTTTTGCATACGTGTCGTGTCTCATATATGTATATATATTTCTTTGCCTATCTAGTCATAAGAGTGGAGTGGCTCAGTGGTTGAGTACTCAGAGGCCAAGCTTGAGGTCAGGGTTCGACATCCCGTATCTAGGCATTGTGTGATTTTCTTTTCTTTTTGCATGTTTTGCGTGCGTGTGCTGACGTCAGCAAACGGAATATGCCTTCTCAGTAACGGGTATAGGTCTGTGTCGTATATACCTATATATATACTGTATATATCTGTGTATATGTCTGTATTCTGTCTGCAAATCTCTGTGTGCATTTATATGTAAATATCTGTGTATTATAATAATCAAGAAGAAAAGGGCCAGTTGTGACCTCTACATGTAGAGCTTACCCCTTGTCAAAAAAAAACCAACAAAAAAAAAAAAGAAAAGAAAAAAGAAATACAAAACAAACAAAAAAACCCCGAAAAATCAGGAAGAAAAGGGCTATTTGTGACTTCTACATGTAGAGATTACCCATTGTGAGCAAAAAAAAAAAAAATTCTATCATTCCTCCTCTCGCGTAAGACGCGTTTGGAAAGCACATTCCTCCTCTCGCGTAAGACGCGTTTGGAAAGCACATTCCTCCTCTCGCGTAAGACGCGTTTGGAAAGCACATTCCTCCTCTCGCGTAAGACGCGTTTGGAAAGCATCTTCCTCCTCTCGCGTAAGACGCATTTGGAAAGCACATTCCTCCTCTCGCGTAAGACGCGTTTGGAAAGCATCTTCCTCCTCTCGCGTAAGACGCGTTTGGAAAGCACATTCCTCCTCTCGCGTAAGACGCGTTTGGAAAGCATCTTCCTCCTCTCGCGTAAAACGCGTTTGGAAAGCACATTCCTCCTCTCGCGTAAGACGCGTTTGGAAAGCATCTTCCTCCTCTCGCGTAAGACGCGTTTGGAAAGCACATTCCTCCTCTCGCGTAAGACGCGTTTGGAAAGCACATTCCTCCTCTCGCGTAAGACGCGTTTGGAAAGCACATTCCTCCTCTCGCGTAAGACGCGTTTGGAAAGCACATTCCTCCTCTCGCGTAAGACGCGTTTGGAAAGCACATTCCTCCTCTCGCGTAAGACGCGTTTGGAAAGCACATTCCTCCTCTCGCGTAAGACGCGTTTGGAAAGCATCTTCCTCCTCTCGCGTAAGACGCGTTTGGAAAGCACATTCCTCCTCTCGCGTAAGACGCGTTTGGAAAGCACATTCCTCCTCTCGCGTAAGACGCGTTTGGAAAGCATCTTCCTCCTCTCGCGTAAGACGCGTTTGGAAAGCACATTCCTCCTCTCGCGTAAGACGCGCTTGGAAAGCACATTCCTCCTCTCGCGTAAGACGCGTTTGGAAAGCACATTCCTCCTCTCGCATAAGACGCGTTTGGAAAGCACATTCCTCCTCTCGCGTAAGACGCGTTTGGAAAGCACATTCCTCACATTCCTCCTCTCGCGTAAGACGCGTTTGGAAAGCACATTCCTCCTCTCGCGTAAGACGCGCTTGGAAAGCACATTCCTCCTCTCGCGTAAGACGCGTTTGGAAAGCATCTTCCTCCTCTCGCGTAAGACGCATTTGGAAAGCACATTCCTCCTCTCGCGTAAGACGCGTTTGGAAAGCACATTCCTCCTCTCGCGTATGACCCGTATGGATATGAACGATTGTATGAATGATATGGGCCAAAGGCCGATGGAATACGAACGATTGATATGAATGAAATGGGGCAAAGGCCGATGGAAATGAATAATTGGGCCAAAGGCCGACTGAAATGAATGGTGGGCCAAAGGCCGATGGAAATGGATAATTGGGCCAAAGGCCGATTGAAATGAATGATTGGGCCC
Source organism: Camellia japonica (assembly GCA_030407325.1). Classification (NCBI taxonomy): domain Eukaryota; kingdom Viridiplantae; phylum Streptophyta; class Magnoliopsida; order Ericales; family Theaceae; genus Camellia; species Camellia japonica. The sequence continues at coordinate 120,528,606 of JAPPVO010000019.1, forward strand.
AAGCCGATTGACATGAATGACTGGGCCAAGGCCGATTGTTGCAATGCTCCAATAATTGCTTACGTAACTTGGTTATTTGATATTATTCACTGGGCATTCGCTCACCTCATTCATGTAATTGTAGGTGAGCCAAGTGAGGTCCAACCCCAGCCCCAGTGAAGTTAGCCAGGAACAGCAGGAGTTTTGGGAGAGTCAGCCTTGTGTCTCACGCACACGAGACCCAACCTTGCCATTTTGTTTACGTATTTACATTTTGTTCTTGTTGGCAAGGATCTTGTATATATTTGCATATAGTTTGCTAATGGGTTGACTCAGTTTAGATGATCCTGTCTGTAAAGAAGTTTATACTACTCACTTTTGATGTGGGTTATTAATGTGTATGTGTTATGGTTTTTGTTTTGGTGTGCATATATAGCACAACTCTATGGACAAAGTTTTAAATTTTTACTTCCGTTTTGGCCCCTTTACTCTGATAAGTTACGTTTATATGTATGGAGGCCGTAGGTAATCTCAGGATTACTGGCCGGTTATGTCCTTAACCCTTGGGGGCGGGTTCGGGTCATGACAGTATATATATAAGAAAATAGGAATAAATAATGTAATAACTCTCAATTAAACTCAAATTAATATCATAATTTTTTTTTAAAACCTAAAACCTCATAATGATATAATAATAACATTAGAGTTTTGTAACCACAAAGTAATAAAGCAATCTAAAGTATAATTAATTATATTTTTATTAAAATATCCCAACAATCCCCCACCTTTAATAAAACTAGAAGTTTAAATACTATTACAAAATGTATACTATACCCCACATTTTAAAACTACTTATTGAAAACAATATAAACAAAAAATCTATATAACAAAACAACTCTGTTTTTTTCCTTTGATGGGACTTCTGTCCCTTTGTCAAAATATCAACCATTGGATTGAATTCAATCCAAAGGCTCACAGTCAACCCACAACCCCTGTCTCTCACACACACACACTATCATCTCTTTGTTTCTGATTTCAAATTTTGAAATCAGATCCATCTTCTCTCTCTCTCTCCCCATCAGCCCTTGCAGGCGACCAAACCCAAAACTCCTATTAGTCTCTTCTCTCTTCCTTCCTTCTCTCTTCCTAATCGTCATCTTCTCTCTTCCGACCGAATGGAGCAACTATATATATGATTCAGAGATGGGAGATTCAGAGATTCAGAGATGAGACCGAATGTATGTATATATATATGCATTTGTGTGTATTATGTATGATTATGTGATTTTATATGATTATGGATGTAATATATATATGTATATGTATATATATGTAGATTTTATATATAGATTTTATATATGATTATGTATACATCATCAATATTAGAGAGAGAGAGATAGAGAGGAGAGAGAGAGCGCATTCGCGTGTGTGTGTGAAAATCTCTTGGCTTTTAAGGATCTGTGGAGTGGAGCGATGCGATGTCGGGCGAGACGGTGTTTGTGGAGCGCTGTAAGGGCATTAATGGCCTCGACAAGGTGGTCTTGAGGGAGGTTCGTGGGAGTTCTGTTGAGGTACTATCCATATCAATGTATTTTCATTAATAATAATAATAATAATGATGATAATATGTTGTTATCATGCTTGAATTGGATTTTTTACAATATTGTTGTTGCTTTTTTAATGAATTTTAGCAAATTAATTGACAAAATTTTCTGGGTTATATTTAATTGGGAGATTAGGTTGTTTGTTTAAGTACATAATTCTGAAAACCCCATTTGCATTTTGTGGGGACCACATGCCATTTTTTTATAGGAGTTTAATATAGGTATAGAAATGAAAACTTTACATGATGTATAAAATTTAAAATTGTTTTAGTTGATGGGTCATTTAACCATTTTTTGAGTATTTATGAATTGTTTGCTTGCTTGCTTGTGTTATGCAGTTTGGAGGTTGGTGTCATTAATTTGGAGAAAACAATTTTTTTTCGTACATGTGGATCTTGAGCCATCACTGGTTTGGTTTAGCTTAGTTTCAGGAGCCTTGAATATGCTTTAGAACTGCAATTTTGTGATTCAAAGCAAAAATCAAGCTAGCATCGCTTTCTCAAGTGGGCTGGAATCTCTTGAACAAATGAATCCCAAAGAAAAAAAAAAAAAAAAAAAGAGATAATATGTAATAGCCATCAGACTATAGAAAAAATTATCTCAAATTTATTATATCGCTTTTGTATTTATTTATTTAGCTTTCTCAACTTAAGGACAAAGACAGTGGTTTCCACACTTCTCTCCCTCCCAAATGGAAACATATCTGAAGCTTTCTCAACTTAAGATTCCAATCTGGTCCTGCAAAGGCAAGTCTCAAGGTTCCTGCAATTTCAAGAAAGCATCAGAATCTGAAAACTTCTACAGAAAAATTTAGCTTTTTGATTGTTGATTCTTTCTCAAAGTGCTCAGAAAAATAAGTAGCCCATCCCAGTAGAACAAATTATCTTGAAAGAAAAACGTACTTTGATCTTTGCAACTGACAGTCTATTGTAACTGTGGTTGTTGGGTGTAGGCTGAAGCTGCTCTTTCTACAGAGGCTCTAACCTTTTTAACCCCCAGGCAAGCACTTCGATATTCCAAATCCCTACTCTTGCTCTGCTCCTGCTTGCACCCCCTCTGTCCTTCCACACACTTTTGAGCTCAGACCTAAAAATTACAAAGGATTACTCTCAAAAAGAAATTGTAGCATGAGGTAATAGTCCTACATTTCCATTGTGAGGTGGTACACAAACACAAAAAAGCCACACAAAGATACAACCATATTTTATTTAATAACAAAATGGTAAAAGTCTACAGTATTATCCTCTATTTTTCTGAAACACATTCCAAACTATTAATCATTAGCATTTTAAAGCACGTCCATAAAATTGACTATAGCTGTTTCATATAAAATTGAACTCCATCCACTTAGTAATCTCAAGTCTCAACAAGTTGTGTTAATTTGGACAATAATGTGAAACATAAGAGGTGAAGGGCAAAGAATTTGTGCATAAACATGGGTTGTTTGGTGATAGTTTTTATTTATTTATTTATTTTGGGAGTCTGTATCAAACTATTTGATATAGCCTATGCTTACAGTCTATTAGACAAAAATTCCTTAAATAAACTAAAAAGAACTGATTAAACATTTTTCACAACTGAGATATCACCTAGAAGGGCGAGAAATTTTATTATTCTGTTCATATCCACAAAAGGAAAAAATTCCTAATCACTAAAGTTTTACTAATGGTATAACCAAACACAAGGCTGAGATAAAAGGGCTTGAGGAGGAATACCATAAGAAGTATTATTTAGTGACACTTGAAGCCAAAAAGAACATTCAAACACAAAAATATGCATTGGCATCAATTAGAAGATGAGGACTGATAGCAGACTTCTGTCCCTTTGTCCAAATTTTGACCATCAGATTGATTTTAATCTAAAGGCTAAAAACATCTCACTCTCACCCCTCTCAACACACATCCTCTCTCTCAGACACATACTCCTCTCCTCTCTTCCTGTTTTCAAATTTTGAACACCCATACTCTCTCTCTCTCTCTCTCTCTCTCTCTCTCTCTCTACCTCCATCAGAGCCCATTCCGTGCTTCCCTCTCTCGCAGGGGTGCTAATCGGCAACTTTAACATCGCGGCAACTCAATTTCTCTGCTCATCAATATTTGTTGTTTTTGTTTGGTATGATTTAATGTAGTTGGATTTCGATCCTAGCAATTTATTTGCATTACAAGATTGTAGAGAGAAGCTTTTTTTGGTGATTCCATAAAAAAAAAAGAAAAACTGTGAGTAAGATCTTTATCTTTTGTTCCTTTTCATTCAATCTGGTTTGATCTGATTTTCTTTTTATAAGCTGCAAATATGAAGTTTTTTTTTAATTTATTTATTTATTTTTTTTAAATTTTAAATTTTTGTTTGATTCGTTTCTTGTGTAGTTGGCCTCATGTTTTATATATTATTATGCAGGTTAGTCAAATGGGGGAGAATGTGAATAAAAGAGTGAGCTTCATACACTGGGTCTGTTGAAGTTGATTGGGTAATTTTCTTAATAACTATAATTTTATAGTTCTTCAATTTTCTGAAATATAAATCTATATATATACTTCCCATTTATTGTTGAACATTTTTGTTTTTGTTTGGGGGTTATGTTTTACCTATTTATTTTTTGAGGCCACAATAAGCTTTGTTTATTTACAGTTTGTGGGGGAAACCGACAGCAAATATGAGGTCTTTGGAGTTTGGGTATAAAATTCTGGTGTTATTTAGCCTTTTGATTATGGGAAAAGCAGATATTTACATAGTAACTATTGAAGGAGAGCCTGTAATAAGTTACAGAGGCGGTGTTAATGGTTTTGAAGCCACTGCTGTGGATTCTGATGAGAAGATTGATGTTACCAGGTACTCTTTTATCTTTTTTTTTTTGAGATTACATTTTATATGCTGGTGGGTTTGTGGCTGCTGAAATGTCTGGTTAAATATTAGTATTTATTTTATTTTACTATATATTCAAGAAAATGTATTAACTTTGCTTTTTGAATCAAACTTGGTATATTAGTTGTCATTGCTATAATATAATAACTTGGGCAAAAAGGAGAGTTCTAATGGCAGGTAAAGCTGTTAAATTTGGACATTGCTATGTCTTATATGTTGATAAGAGCTTCCTTTTTCTTGATGGGTCCTTAAATGTTATTTGTATTTAACTTTTTAACAAAATTATATTTTAATTATTGAGGTAAAGTTTTCAAATTTTAATATTTCAAGTACTTAATATGTCAATATTTGGTTTTCAGTTTTGACATTTCATTTGACACATTCAATACTGTAAGCAGTTCATTAAAATGCTAAAGGCCTTCTAATAGAAAAGGAGTTCGACTTGGGGGTCATAATTGGACTTTTCCAAATTTAATTTTTAGAATTTTTCAAGGGTCCTAATTTAGAAGTGTCTAAAAAGTTCTAAAGTTCTATATTATGTCTATGTTCTAAAAAAAATATATTTAAAACATTTAAAAATTCATTGAAGACAGTTTTGAGTGATTTGTTTACCTGCAAGTGCATACTGTATTGTGTAGTTGTAAATGATCTGTTACCTGTAAGTGCACACTGCATAGAGCCCATTTGATCTTAATGCATTTTTTTTTTAATTTTTTGGCAAAAGGATGCTTTGAAGAAAGATTTTAGTTAGATATTGTTTAATGCAATAGAAACATGACTAATATATGGATTTTGTATATAATTTCAAAGATTGATGTATATATATATGTATGATTATGTATCGGCGTTGGTCGCCCTTTAAATTTAGGTATTTTCTTCTCTCTCCTCTCTTTCTCTCTCTAAAAATTGTTGAGGAAGATGGATTTGGGAGGGTTCTTCAAACCCAAAGATGGAAACACCCATCAAAATTCTTCAACTGATAAATTGCCATGTACACTGTTTTCTCTCAATGTTGCATTCCCTCAAGCAAAGTCAAACTACAATGTCAGGTGAACAACATTGTAGCTTCAGAGGCACACGACGTTTAGAGCTGATGAGAAATGAGATTGCGCACAACACATTATCATACTCTAGAGCTGGTCCTAAGGAGCTTTGGCCAAGCATATCCAACTATGTTCTTCAACTCTCATCATCAAATGATTCCAAATCACCAGTGGCATTCCTGTACTTTATTGATTCCGGTGGTGGTACCTATCCAGAAGTTGTATCAAGAAGTCAAGCAGATTCCAGAGAAAATCCCATTAGCTTAACCCTGATTCAAGGTAGGGGAAAGAAATAAGAATCCTCATGCCCTCCTAATTTTTCTCTAATGATTACATCTTATTACTTTGTTCTATAATAATGTGTTTTTATTCTAAATGATCTTTCATTTATGCTATTGGTTGCCTAGAAAATGGAGGAATTGAAAATTTAGAATCTTATATCTGCCTTTGTCTGGTACAAAAGAAATTGAAAAATGACTCGGGTGACATTGAGTACTTATTTTAAAGGTCCATTGAATTGAGTTTTTGGTTTCTACACAAAACAAACAATGGCAAATGTGAAGATTCTGGATTTTCTTTTATCCACTTTCTTAGCAACCAAAAGGAGCAGTATTGTGTAGGGTGCCCGAGATAATCTTCTGGCATATACCAAGTAAAGCCTATGAGAAGGTGGCTCCAATGTTTCTGTTTATGTCGTCGTGTGTGGGTTCCATTAACAAAGAGAGTATTGCTCCTCAACAAGCTGAAATGGGCATTATGAAACTTCTTGAAGGCAGGCCGTCTGTCAAGGTGAGGACACAGAATTATATACAATCATTCATATGAATTTGAAATCCTAGAATGGACTGTCAAGTCATGCTTCCCAAATTCTATTCTCATGTGCCAAACTGGTATTTTGTGTTTGTAGTAGCAAACGGGTTAAAATATTGAATTTGAAATCTTAGAATGGCCTATGTTCGCAATGTGAAGAATGAATTTTGAGCTTGCACATTTTATACTAATGATGAAAACATTTTTGGGAGCAGAAATTGTTTCCAAGCTGTACACTGTGTTTGGTTAGTTTCTTGAAAAATGGGTGGTTGTGCTTTGATGGGTAGAGTCTAATGTGTTTGTTGTATTCTTTTGCATGGTGGCAGGCAGTGTTTGCAGGTCACAACCATGGATTAGACTGGTGCTGCCCTTACAACAAACTAAGGCTGTGTTATGCTAGGCACACGGGTACGGTGATATGGAAACTGGCCTAGGAGAGCTAGAATTTTGGAGATCACTTCGCAGCCCTTCTCTCTCAAATCATGGATAAGGATGGAAGATGGTAATTTGCATAGTGAAGTTCTCTTGAGCTCTTAAAAGTGTTTCTTCTATATTTATTTAATTTTCTTCCTAGGGAACATTATTGTTACAATGTTGTTCACCTGACATTATTTACACCGAACAGTGTTTACGCCGTGCCTTCAGGCACGGGTATACGCTAGTATATAATATGGGAGTAATGCATATTGCGCAATAAGTGTAGGTGTCTTTTGGACTTAAACTTCATTTAGTGTTAGCAGTTCCCTTTCAAAGAATCATAGTGAACTAAGTCTTGAACTAGACTCTTAGGACGGAAACTTAACATATCACACATACAACATTGATATTGGATAATAGTTCGTGAGTTAGTGTTTTTATTGGCCATAATCTTAATTCTCATGGGAATTTTAAAGACTAGCCCAAGTTCCATTGTCGCGGCCTCACGACAGTTCCCACTTAGTAGAATCCTCTAAAGGTACAATGATGAAATGTACCTTGCAGGAGATTATCTGCCTTGGATTCATTCAAGGTAACACCCTTCCTATCCAGTCACTCATCATCACTGTTGCCTTAAGGATGGGTAGGAGAACCATTCTTATGGTATCTCCTAAAATGTAAAGTGCTAGAATCAACTCACACCATAAGAATTGTTTCCATCCATTGAACCTCCTTCATGGGGTTGTTAATCACAGAGATTGAGTTACTTAGGTAACTTCCTTAAGGCTTAGCCCATCCCCTTTGATAAATAAATATAGATCTAGCATCGCTAGTCCAGAGGCAATAACTCCTCAAGTTAAATAATTTGAATTTCCCTCAAATTTGACTTCACAAGTCATAAATAATTTGAGCTTCTCAAGCTTCAATTTTCTTTTATCATATCGGCTTCTCAAGCTTAGCTGTTGATCAACAATGTATTTCTCCATCTCATGGAGTATATATAAAGGTAAACTACTAATAGGTCATAATAGCTGGACTTAATTCCTATCAAATCCTATTGAAAATAAGTTCTAGCAAAATTGTCGTTAAAAATAAATTTTTTATGACAAATTTTTACATCTATTTCGTTAAAAATTAATAATTAGTGACTTTATTTATTTATTTATTTATCAACATAACATTAATATTAATGTTTGTTTTTATCTAATTTTCTTTGTTGTTGTTTGCTCCTCCACTAGGCCTTCACTGGAGAGGTACCTAAATAAATAATATGTTAAAAAAACATTAAGTAAAAAAAAATTATGATATTTTGTGTTTTTTATTTTTTATTGTCTTTATTAATTTTTTTTTTCAAATTTCTTCACATATTATTTTTTAGGTACCCTCTAAATTAAGTACATCTAAAAGGTAAAAATTTTGATTAAAATAGAAAAATAAAAAATAAAAAAATTGAAAAAAACAGAAAACCAAATTAAGGTGAGTAATATATTCTCAATGTATGACTATGTTTGGCTGTGACTTTTTTAAACTGACAATGTACGTCAACTATGCGACTTTGCCAATGTATTACTCCATTGGGATGCATTAATCCCATTTTAGCAAGTCCAGTTTGTTTGAATTCCACTTAAGAAATTAAAAAAAATTTCCGTATTCCATTTTTCAAGTTCTCACTGTTCCTTGACTTTAATTCTTACCTTCTTTGTTTTTTTGTTTTGTTTCTCTACCATGCTTGGTTGCCATTTTTCCAAAACACTTTTCAGAAAATTCTACTTTTTTATTTTCCGTGTTTTTTTTTTTTTTTTGTACTGAATTTTTTTAATATTTTGAGCAATTTTTTTAATTTTTAGACATACCTAACATAAATATACCTAAAAAGTAAAAAAAATTTGAAAAAAACCTTTTAAAAATTCACTAAATACCAAAAATACAAAAAAAATACGAGAATTCAGTACATTTTTTATATTTTTACGTATTTATTAATTTTTAAAAATATTTTTTCACAAATTTTTTACTTTTTAGATACGTCTAAGTAAGGTGCATCTAAAAAAGTAAAAAAAATGTTTAAAATTTTAAAAATATTCACTAAAAACAAAAAAGCACGAAAACCAAAAAACTTAATTTTTAAAAAAACTTAACTCAAAAAACTCAAACCAAATACACTTATGATCCTTGTAGTTTACTTGCCTAAAGACTTTAAATTCATGACAAATTACAAGGGTAGAGAATTACTTGCCTAAAGACTTTAAATTCATGACAAATTACACCTATGATCCTTGTAGTTTGTCTAAAAATACTTAATGAGGTCTCTTAATTGGTGACAAAAAAAAAAAAAAAAAATTCTAAATTAAATTATTACAATCAAAAAATTAAATAGCAAAATTGATACCATTGAACACACTATAACTAAATTGAAATAAGAAGTAAAGATAAATTATACCACTAATCTTTGTAGTTTCCCTCTTATGTAGGACCTAGTTAAGTATTATGTTTCTCTGCAAGCTTATTACCAATTTGCTTTAGATTGAGTCAGCCCAATCTTTAGGCAGTTCAGGCAAATGCATAAGGCTCTCTCTCTCTCTCTCTCTCTCTCTCTCTCTCTCTCTCTCTATATATATATATATATATATTATCAGTGAAATTAAAATTTCATTAGAAACCTTATAAAATTTAAAATTATGTGGACATGTAGAAACCACTTTGTATTTAAAAAATTGTGAAATTTACTACATCACATGTGAAACCATATGAGAAGTAAAAGTTTAGTAAAATAAATCGTTAATATATAACAATCCTTTTTTATTTTTTAGAAAACTCAAAACAAAACAAAAATGCTATTTTTTCTTTCTTTCTTTTTTTGTTTTTGTTTTTGTTTTTGTGCTATACCATTGGATTTGAAAGTAAAATATAAATAAATTTTTAGATAAAAATAAAAATAAAATTTTGTTATATTTAATTTCAAAAGGCCTTATTTTAAAATGGTTGGGCCGCCTTTGGGATATGGCAAATAAACCTAACAACATAGATGTCATTAATATAAAAAAATATGATTTTGTATGTTAATACATGAATACAAGAAAACATGTTTACTCGTATGTATATTTTCAATATTATTTCTTCTTATGCCAGTGGAAATTAACATTGTAAATCATACTTTCTTTTTAATTGTGTGTGTGTGTGTTTTTTTTAGTGCACATTGATGGTCCATCTAAGTTAAAAAATCTTTGATTTGTAGTAGCGATTGTTCATCGCAAACACCATTCATTGTTCTTAGGTCGGCCCTTACCATTCTCGCAATGCAGAACTACTAATGTCAACGTCAGTTACCCAACCACCCAACCTCGATATTCAGAATTTAATGCTTAGCTAAATAAAATCTTAATACTGTTTGGTTGGGGATTTGAGGAAGGATTTGAAAAGAGATATGGAAAAGATAGGTGAAATGTGAATAAAACATATCTATATTTCACTTAGTTTCACACACTTTTTTCATTTCCCTTTTCAAATCCCTTGTCAAATCCTCCAACCAAACACAATGTAAAGAAATACATGTCTTACAAACCTAGCATAACTAACTCACGCGGAAATTGAAAGCAGGGAGACAGATTTTGTTCCAAAAAAAAAAAAAAAAAAAAAAAAAAACAGAGAAGGGAGACAGATTTACAAAATGATTTTGTAACTTTACACTCCTTTATTCTAACACCAAGAGCAAGATATCCATAGAGCTCATTATTAAACATGCATGTACACCACAACATATTAATACCATTTAATTTTCATTATTTAACATGCATATGAATACTCTTGCCCTATGAAAGAATTCAAGATAAAAAAAAAAAATGTATTAGACATGTTGCAGGTTTCAATTTTTGTTGTATTAATTTGTACCTAGATTTTTTGATGAATTTTATAGTGAACTAAAATTTGAATTATTATAGGTGGTTTGTTGAAAAGCTAAAAGATAAAAAAGAAATTAGGGACATATTACATAGTGTGAGAGGGGAAAATTTGAAGACAATATAAAATTTAAGTAAAAAATTTTGAAAATTCTAAACAGTCTGGTTTGGAGTAGTACTAAAACATAACCATGAATATAGCTCTCTTCAAGAGTAGTCAAGGGCTTGACCAAACCCTAAAATAAAATCATTCAACACTAATTACCACAATCTCTCTTTTCTTTCTCTCTCTCTCTCTCTCTCTCTCTCTCTCTCTCTCTCATTTGTTTTTATTTTATGAAAAATGATTTTCCCCCTAAAATTGCCCCCCCTAATCCCCCGAATGCCCAAAACGACGTCGTTTTGGGCATTTTTTTTTTTTCTTCTTCTTCTTCTTCTTTGTTCTTCATTTTCGGGGGATTCAGGGGCTCCAAATTCGGGCCCCTAGCAGTGTTGTTATTTTATTTATTTATTTTTCTTTACTCTGTTACACTATCGACTTCGCCCCAACAAAACAAAAAACCTATCGACTTCCTCTTATCTTTTCTTTTTACCTCCCTTTCCTACTTCTCTCATTCTCTCACTACAAAAAATTAAAGTTTTAAAAATCAAAATTTAAGGACAAAATTATTTTTTAGGGATCAAATAATTTTGCGAAAAGTATCGTTATTATATTTTTAACAACAAAAATTAGATATTAGTGATGAATTATTATCCTTTTGGGACCAAATTTTTTGTCTCAAAAAATAAACCATTTTGAGACTAAATTATTTTGTCCCTAAAAGTCTATTTATTAGTAATATTTTCAAAATTTTGTCGCTAAAAGCCTTGTTTTTGACTTTCGGGACGACCTCTTAACGACTATCCTCATGACGATGGAAATTGGTCCTTAAATGTCTTTTGCAACAAAAATTTTTACTTTTAGAAACCAAAATATTTGATTTCTAAAATTCTTATATGTTGTAGTGTCTTTCTCTCTCTTCTCTGTTTTTCTGTCACTAAACCATCTGAATAAGTTTTCTTACTACTGGTAGCCATTACTATGAAGTCGTCATCGGCGTCATGACTTCATCTCTGGCGCCGGTCACCACATAGAAATTTGGACTATCCATAACTTGTTTTTGGAAATGTGAAACTTGGAGAGAGCAAAGAAATTGCAAGCAAACTTATCTACCAAAAAAAACAAAAAGAAGCTGCAATAAATTTTTTTTTATCAGCAAAAAAATTGTATTGATGAAAGAGCATATATTTCTTATGAGATTACATCAATAAAGAAGAGGAAATGCAAAAAGCATCAAAGTAAACTACTCCAATCCCAACTAAGTTGGCACCAAGGAGGATACCTAATCATTTGCTAGCACAACCACAAAGCTGGTGAGAAACCAACAACAAAGAGAAAAAGAGCACCACCAAAAAGCAGAACAGCCATCACCAAGCAACTGCAACAGCCTCTACTGATGCAGGGAATAAAAACAACCTCCCAGACAACTTAAGTCCCACCCCTTATGCAGAATCTAACTTGGTGAAGATTATGAACTAATTCATTCACTGAGTAATTGAAGGATGGGCAAGAGGTTTTAATCCACAATGCAATCCTAACCTTAATGGATATGGATTTACACAGACCATCGAGATCCACCGTGAATTGTTGAAGATGCTATTATTTCTCTACTTCCAAGTCGACCATAGCACAGCCAGGGGGAGTGCTCTCCATATTATCTTCTCATGTTTATTGAGCTTAATACCAATGCACCAATTTAATAGGCTACTCACAGACCCAAGCATTACCCACTGTATTCCACTAGTTTATAATCCTGGACTAAATCTTCCAAGTAAATAGGCAAAAAAGTAGCACATGGTTGACAATCTCCACCTCCTCTTTACAAAAAATACAATTAACATTTATATCATCACTGAGAACTTCAATTCTTCGAAGATAGCTAGATGTTTTAATCCTTTCTTTCCAAGCTAACCAACCAAAGAACTGAACCTTGGATGGAGAGACAGTCTTTTAAATGAAACATATTATTTTGCATTAGCTACAAAACTCAACTCACACCACTTGTATGCTGGGGCAATAGAGAATAACCTTGAGGCATCTGCATCCCATCTCAAACTATCACTCATCTCTACCCTAAGAGCAGATGCATTGAGTAACATCTCATACAGCCTCCTCAATTCCTCCACCTCCCATTGAAATAGGGATCTTCTGAAAGTAAGACTTCCCTTCTCAATCCCATTTCTCCTACTAAGCACCAATTTCACAGATTCAACTTTGTCCATTGATAAATAATACAGTCTAGGAAATTCCTCTTTCAAACAAACATTGCCAATCCATTTGTCCACCCAAAAATGTGTTCTCCTCCTATCCTCAATAACTAGACCTATGTTGCTTTTGAAGAAGTCAACCAGTTCAGGTCTATACCAGGCAACACCCATAATACCTTTCCAGATCTGAGAAAACTTGAGATTTACAACAGGTAGTGGCCACCATCTCCTTCCAGCCTCACTGTATTTGCTGTAGATCACTAGCTTCCACAAAGCATCATTTTCAGACCTAAGCCTCCACTACAACTTCAAAAGAAGACAATCATTCATAAGTCTAATTCTCTTAATTCCTAATCCCCCTTGACTTTTACTTTGTGAAATCTCCTTCAAACTGACAATATGAATTTTCCTTATAAGCTCATCACCTCCCTATAGGAATCTAGATTGAATTTTGTCTATTTCCTTTGCAACCCCTTATGGCATCTTAAACAAAGATAAGTAATAAATTGGTAAAATATATAGCACATATTTTATCAATATCAATCTACCAGCAAAGGATAGGAATCTCCTTTTCCAAGAAGCCAACTTTTGTTTGCATTTATCAATCACCGGTTGCCATGTCCTCATTTTCCTTGGACTAGCTCTCAATGGCAGCCCCGAGTATTTTAATGACAGACTTTGATGAAGGAAATTCAATTTGGTAAAAAACTCCTTAGTAAGATCCTCATTAATCCCAACCCCACATATCACATTCTTATGATAATTAATCTTCAGCCCAGATAATACTTCAAAACACCTCAGTATCCTTTTGAAAAATTTAAAATTCCGGAGATATTGATTTATGTTTATGTATCAATTTTAAACAATAAATAACAATGCCAATCAAACAATTAAAGACGAAACAACACAACGATTTAACGTGGCAAAATCATAATTGAAGTGCCTCTAATTGTGATAAAAAATCACGGGCCAAAGCCACAAAACAATCCACTTAGAAGATAAAAAAGAATTACACAAGTGTACTCTTACTTACCTAGCGAATCCATGCCCGAATTGAACCGACCCCAATGTGTCTCTTCCAACACCGTCTTCACCTCGGAATTGTCTTGTACAACGTTGAATCCACAATGCCGATGTCAAATCTACGACGATGAGCCACTTCGAAATCCACCAAAGCTTCAAGCCCGAATTCCACGGAATCTACCGAAGAACAACTCTCTCTTTTGTAAATAAAACAAAATAAACAAACCCTTTGATATAATCCACTCGATTCATGATATAATCTCTCACAGATATCAAAGGAAACAAGCAAAGAAGCTCCAGATGAAAACCCTAATCCCCAAGAAGAAGATTTGGAAGCCGTGCCCTAGAAACAAACTGAATTGCAGCTTTATAGGGACCAGAGCCGCAATGCTCGCTCGAGCAAGGAGACTAAAATGCGTGTTTATCCAAGTGTCTTTGCTTGAGCCACCAAAGTGTCGCTTGAGCGAGAAATGCATATTCTTAGTATTTTTACAGTCAATGAAAACTTCTGGGACCAAAGATTCTTCGCTCGAGCTCACATTCCTTCGCTCGAGTGAACAAACAACTTCGACTGCATTTTTACTTTTTGCTTCGGGGGTGTTGCCCCTCGACCCCGCCGTGGTGTTGTCCCGGACCCCCCCCGAGTTGACTGGGCAACTTGATCCCCGACATAGTCAGTGAAGTGGCAAACATGATATGATTAAGATCACAAACTCTTTTGCATAGGCACAATTTGGGTTGGATTTGCATCTAAATACTCATAACCTCACTAAAATAAAAGATTGAATAAAATTACAATTGAAAGGAGTTTTGTCAAATGGGATTGCCAATAACAAAAACCTAACACCTTTTAATAACAACAATATCCTCCAATTCTGCCTCATAAAATAATATTGTGTCATCTGCAAACTGGAGATGGGTGATCCTACCATTATTTGAGCCTACTACTGCCCCTTTAATCAACCCTCTCTGCAGAGCTCTCACCAATAGAATATTGAGACCGTCAGCCAAAATGAATTAATAGAGAAAAGAAGGCACAACAAGTGGATTTGAAGTACATGGTTGAAAAATATTTTCTGTCGGATTTTAACCCCTTTTTTTTTTTTTTTTGAACAACAATCCAAATGAATTTTCACCTTGTTGATCAAATGGCTAAATTTTTTTCTTTTTTACTCAAAATCCACTTGTTGTGAGAGAAAATATTTTCAACAATTTGCTAAAAAAATCCAAATCCACTTGTTGAACAAAAAAAAGTTTTGTTCAAAAAACAAAAAAAAGCCACAACAAGTCTAATTGGTCACTATGATTCTCCTAAGGATTTAGTGTCAAAGTGGACATTATGAGTTCAACTCCCTCTAAGGAGGCAAGTACTTAGTACTTACAAGGATGGGGAGACTTATTCCCTTTGGTGCTAATTTAACAACTTTCGCCAATCAAAAAGAAGGCACAACAAGTAATAGTAAACTCATCTTACCTCCCAATTGCAGCCTCCTCTCTATTCTCGTTCCTTCTCTCTAATCCATTCTTCTTTCTCTCTCACCCTTCTCAAACCTTGAGGATTATTTGTAAGGAATTTATGTAGGTGGGTTTATATAGATCAAATAATTATACATTGTATACTGTTAAATAAAGTATGAGTGGTGTTGGTTAGACTCATTAAATTATGATCCATACAGAAAACATGATTGGGTTATAGACACATCTCTAATAGCATATATTTTTGGTCATGCTATGTGCACTAAATGAGTATGAGCTAAACCATATGTATAGAGACCAATTTAGGTCTACTTGTAATTCCATATATTTATGATGGACTAATATGGAATTGGGGCTTTATAAATATGTGATTACGGTTCCCATTTTGGCCCTAACCTCCATCTCATATTTTTCTCATCGGTGTGTAAGAGAAACAAGAGTAGGGTTTTAGAGCAGAAGACAATAACCACCAAGAAGTCTACCGCTTGGATTACCACCATTAATGGTGTCAAGTATGCAATTATTATTATTTTCTTCTATTGATTTGACTTGAAACATTGGCATTTAAATTTCTGTTAAAATCCTACATTATTGACATTGCTTTTTAACTTGTATTTTTCTCACCGGTAAATAGACATATATACAGTAGGTTGGGTTGCAACTTGCATTGTTCTCTTCTAACCGGAGTTTATTTTTATTATTATTTTATTTATACGAAGTAATCAGAGTTAATTAAGATATGTTTCTCCAAATGTTTTGATTTGTAGATACCGTTAAAATTTAGGATAAATGTGAAAATTTAATTAAAAAAACTACTCTTTTAGCTCATAAAGTATGTCGTCTATGTCATTTTGATTGCTTAATGGTCCAATTAATTGACAAAATAATAGGATTTTTTTATGATCATTTCATCTCAAATTAAAACACCCATTATTATGACTTGTAAAGAGATTATGAAATCGACCTTCACTACAAGAAAAGTAAGATTTAACGGCGTTTAAAAAAATGCCCCTGTTTCTAATATTTAATGGCATTTTTTTCAATATCGCATTCTTATTGACTAACACGGCACTATTTTAACTTCAGAAGGCGTTTTTAAACGCCTTCAAATGTTTTTATTTTTTTTACATATGTAAACTTAAATAGCCTATTCTCTCTCTCTCTCTCTCTCTCTCTCTCGTTCAAACCCCATCATTTCTCTCGCTTCAAACCCCTTAATTTATTAATTGATTAATCTGCAACCCTTCTCTTCAAGTATTCGATTGACCCATTCGTTTATTCGATTCAAGTATTCGTAGATCATCGATTCGCAGATCATAATGTGCCATCTCAAGTTCGTGTTCGAGTTTGCAAGTCTTTCTTCATGGTAAGTGTTAATCAGTCTCATCTCTATCTTCTTACATTCAAGTTCGATTGAAGATGATACTTACTGATGGAATCATTCGATTCAGGTATGTTAGGTTTCATCTACTTTATCATTCTTAGATTAGATTGATTGAAGATCTATTGATCGATTGAAGGTGGTTTCGAAGTTCAACCTTCTTCAGCTCGGTCATTCAATCTCAGATTCATTTGGCGATTTCGAAGTTCTCTCTCGATTTCAAAGCTCAGTAATTTAATCTCAGATTCATCTGGCGAGGAGAGTGAGCATCATCATCTACTAAGGTGAGAACCATCGCTTTAGAAAATCTCAAGTTCTATCTATCTCTCTCTTTCTCTCTCTCTCTTAAGTTCTTCCTTACTGTCGATTCTTCTCCTAGGGTTTTCAATCAATGTTTTGAAGAAGTTTAATCTCTATTTTTTGTTGATCAGTTTGTATTGATCAATCAGTGTTTTACACATCTTATTGATTTTTCCCTAGATTACCAGAACTGATTTTTTAATCAATTTTCTTTATTTTTCACTCTTTGTTTTTTTATTACCCTGTTTTAAACCATAAATTAGCATCAACAATATTAGCCTATTTTTCCTATGCTGATCTGATTTTTGGTCCCAATTCTGATGTATGCACATATTATACTTTTGGACTCATAATTAAACATAGGTTTATGCTTTACGCACAAATATATCCTTCATTTTCAGTGGCCTGCTAATGTTACTCTGTTTTATGTGGGTTAGTATGAGCATGCGAGTACACATATTTATGTGCATACCTGGATTTCTATTTCCAGCATCACTTCAAGTAATGAATCACTTCAAGTATGTGACGGTAACAGTTTGTATGCATCCTTCAAATTTCAGTTGATGCTAGGTACTTGGGTGGATAAGTAGCTTCAGTGATCAATATCTTAAATCGTTGTAAACTTAAATGGGTTGAGCTTGGTTGCCCCTGAATGTCTACTTGGGTACCAAGCCTAGTAACCAATGTATAATTGTTTTGAAAAGAAATCAGTTTGCCTAGACCGAAATCCGGCTCTAACTCCCAAACCGAGAACTCAATTTGAGTCCCGTCTTCTCCCACAAGTCTCCCGTGCCAATGCGGTCATGTGTGCCAAGTTTCATGCTAATCCAATGCCATTTGGTGATTTTGGGGCGTCAACACCTCAAATTCTAAGTTTCTTAAGGAACTAGTTTCCTTAGACCAAAATCTGGTTTAACTCCCAAACCGGGAACTCGATTTGAGTCCCATCTTCTCCCACAAGTCTCTCGTGCCCAGGCAGGCATGTGTGCCAAGTTTCGTGCTAATCCGACGTCGTTTGGTGATTTTGGGGCGTCAACACCTCGAATTCTAAGTTTCTTAAAGAACTAGTTTGCCTAGACTGAAATCTAGCTCTAACTCCCAAATCGGGAACTCGATTTGAGTCCCGTCTTCTCCCACAAGTCTCTCGTGCCAAGGCGGGCGTGTGTGCCAAGTTTCTTGCTAATCCAATGCCGTTTGGTGGTTTTGGGACGTCAACACCTCGAATTCTAAATTTCTTAAGGAACTAGTTTACCTAGATCGAAATTCGGCTCTAGCTCCCAAACTGGGAACCTGATTCGAGTCTCATCTACTCCCATAAGTCTCTCATGCCTAGGCGGTCGTGTGTGCCAAGTTTCGTGCCAATCTGATGCCGTTTGGGGATTTTGGGTTGTCAACACATTGAATTCTATGTTTCTAAAGGAACTAGTTTGCCTAGACCGAAATCTGACTCTAACTCCCAAACCGGAAACCCGATTCAAGTCCCGTCTTCTCCCACAAGTCTCTCGTGCCAAGGTAGTCACGTGTGTCAATATTTGTGCTAATCTAATGCCGTTTGGTGATTTTGGGGCATCAACACCTCGAATTCTAAGTTTCTTAAGGAACTAGTTTGCCTAGTTCGAAATCCGGCTCTAACTCTCAAACTGGGAACCCGATTCGAATCCCGTCTGCTCCCACAAGTCTCTCATGCTTAGGCGGTAGTGTGTGCCATGTTTCATGCTAATCTGACACCATTTGGTGATTTTGGGGCGTCAACACCTCGAATTCTAAGTTTCTTAAGGAACTAGTTTTTCTAGATCGAAATTTGGCTCTATTTCACAAACCGGGAACCCGATTCGAGTCTCGTCTTCTCCCACAAGTCTCTCGTGCCTAGGCGATCGTGTGCGCCAAGTTTCGTGCTAATTCAACTCCGTTTTGTTGATTTTGTGGCGTCAACACCTTGAATTCTAAGTTTCTTAAGAAACTAGCTTGCCTAGACCGAAATCTGGCTCTAACTCCCAAAGCTGGAACCCGATTCGAGTCCCGTCTTCTCCCATAAGTCTCTCGTGCCTAGGCGGTTCTGTGTGCCAAGTTTCTTGCTAATCCGACGCTGTTTGGTGATTTTGACGCGTCAACACCTTGAATTCTAAGTTTTTTAAGGAACTAGTTTCCCTAGACCGAAATCCGGCTGTAACTCCCAAACTGGGAACCCGATTTGAGTCCCGTCTTCTCCCACAAGTCTCTCATGCCTAGGCAGTCGTGTGTGCCAAGTTTTGTGCTAATCTGACATCGTTTGGTGATTTTGGGGCATCAACACCTCGAATTCTAAGTTTCTTAAGGAACTGGTTTGCCAAGGTGGTCGTGTTAGGATTTACTTTTATGTCATTTACCTGTTATCGTTGCTGAGTGTTATTTAACTTTGTGGGTTGAATGACTTAGTTATCCAAAGGAGTGAGATTTGTTTGCAGGTTTTTAATACTCACATCTTTTACACTGTCATGGTCTTGTCCAAAGCCTTAACTTTGTTTTCTCTTTGTTGAGATGTGTCTTTAGTGTGGATTGAGAGTATCTCTTCTTTTTTTTTTTTTTTTTTTTTTTTTTTTTTTTTTTCACACTATGAGCTTTGCTTTTAATAATGTTATGCAGTATTTACATATTTTTGTACTCTTGGTTCTTCCAGGCTGCATTAATCTGTGTTGGGACAAGATGTGTGCTGCCCCATTTGCTGTTATAGTGTATGTTAGGAACACAAGGACCAGGATGCAATGGTGTGCCAGTCCGAGTGGGAAACTTAACAATGGAAAATCCTTTGTCTTTCCTTCTAATTATGTAATTAGCCTCCATCCTATTTGGCAAGTTAACACAACTCTTATCCATCCTCTGTACTTCTCTTAAATATCACTTCTGCACATAGTATATTCCTATTAAGTTTAAGGGAAAATTTTTATAGAATAGCTATAAGGATCTGTGAATGTATGGTACTAAATATTTGGTGGTTAAGAAAAAGCATGTTTATGAAAAGAGTGTAGCTGAAATGAGATAGTTGAGATGGATGAGTAGAAATTACAAGAAAATATAAAATAAGAATGAATCCATTAGGAACTTCTTAGTTTAATTTGATTGAAGTAGACCATAATCATTTAGGAACTTCTTAGTATAAACAAAATGAAGGTATTTTATTCCTCACAAAATTCAAATCAAACATCAAAAAGGGAATGCAAATGAACATGGTATAAATCATTAAAAAACAAATCCCAGAAATTGTTACTACTTCCATGGACCTTCAAAAAAAAAAAAAAAAGAAATTCCCAATTTAAAAAGATCAAGCATTTAAGATGATTTATTTTTCTTTTCAAATTTAATGAGAAAAAAAAAATTGGGATAAGAGAATAATTTTTAAAAAGATTTTGATAAAAATTTGATTAAGGATTGTAATAGTTGATATCAAATCAAGTTTTTTTTATTCAAATTTAGAATTAAATTAGATGAAAAAATTAGTTAAGGATTGGAGATGCTCTAAGGTGTTTGGATTTGATATTTTAAGATGTTTGGCTCTGATTTTTACAATGTGAGCAAAGATTATCTGTGAAGGAGTGGGTTTTGATGTTTTTGGTACTTTTACATAATAATCAGAAAAAGTTCTTAGCTTTTAATAAGAATAAAACAGTGCTAACCTACAGGGTTTTCAAACCTACCTTTGAAAGTTGGAGGATTTTAAAACAATGCTAACCAGTGAGGAAGATGACCCATATTACGAGAGAAGTAAAAAAGAGAACAAAACCACAAAAAAATACATATATTTTTTTTAAAAAACACCAAAAATAATTAAAAATAAATAAATAACATGATTGAAGGACTTTAAAAAATATGAAGAAAATTGAATGAAATACTGAGTTTAAATTTCATAATTTTTAAGGTTATTAGCCCGGTGCACTAAGAATGAAATTTTAGATGGCTCCTAAGAACAGTACCCATAAATTATGAAACGTCGTATTTTACTAGTCCTGTTCTTCATTATATTGTAGACACCCCATTTTTTTACAGCCCTTACGACTTGGGCATCCTTGTATGCACATCTGATGATGAGTCTGTTTGCTCGCAAAGTGCTCGAAGTCCTCAGCGGAATGCTACAACTTTGAGCCTTTCAAACCCCGATAGCCTTTTAAACCCAGTTTTGGACCAAGCTTATCTTTTTCAACCTGCAACCTCTAGTGACCTGCCAACTATTGCTAGAGACTTGCCGGCCATCAATTTTTTCTTGTCGACCTGGTGCCGACCACTGACGTGGCTTGCCGGCCACCACTGATGGCTTGTCGGCCACCACTGATGTTCGGCCGGCCACCAGTGTATTTTGTAGATATTTTATGCCAGTTGTGCCAACTGTTTGCACAAATGCACCTATCTTCACCCACGTGTAGGGCTGGATCTCCTTGAGGGAATTTCATGTTTTCTATATATGGGGACCTGTCTCTCATGTTTTGAAGGTTAGAAAATTTATAACTCAAAAATTTTTCTCTCTCTACACCTGTCTCTCTCTCATGCAAATTTGGGCACATTAGCCTACATTCTCTACACTTTTGCCTACATCTCCTTAACTAAAGTTGATCACCTTTGAGCTGAGGTTCCTTAAGGCCTTCTTGGAGCTCTTGAAGTTGGTTTTGGCTTGAATTGTTGCCTAGAATTGATCTTTGCTTCAAGAGGTATAATACTTGCTTTTTTACCTTGCTTTGCATACTTGTTTTTCTATCTTTTTCCCATTGTTTTTGGGCTGCAAAACCTCTATTTTTGTGGGTTGAAATTGGTAGTTTTAGGCCATTTAAGGTTAGGGGGTGGCTCACCCTTTTTTATTCCTTGTTTGTAAGGCCTTTCCACCTTTGTTTCCTACTTTCAAACCATCTCTTTTGGGCTTTTGAACACTGAATTTCAGAGTATTCTCAGTGGTGAAAATCATGTTTTGAAGTCCAAATTTGGAAGGGTTAGCTTTCCCTCCTTGTGTCTTATTTACTAGCCTAAATAGTCTGTGTGTTAGCTTATTTTTCTAGCCATTTTTAGCTTAATTCCAACATTCTTTAGCCTCTGGTTTGGACTGTTTTAACTCTATTTTGGGTTGGTTAGGTCATTTGAGTCTTGTATTGCATGCTTCTAGTGTTAGTGTCCTCACAAGCTTAGTGTTTTAGGCCTTTAGACACCACTTGTTTGAGTTAATTGCATTGTTTTAGTGTTTTTCGCACTTAATTTCAGCAAGCATAATCTCTGCAACCTCCCTCATTTCTTCACTTTTGTTGCTTTGAGGGTTGTTTCAACCTTGGGATTGTTTAAGCTTGAGATTGAGGTTCATGCTTAATGGTTTAATCCTCTTTTGGGGGTTCATTATCAATAGCATGACATCTCTCTCTTTCCTTAAACCACCCCTTGTTTGACACTTCCTTCTCTTTTGGAGGACTTAACTCACCAATGGACTTAATTGGATTAAAGAATGATTGGTAAATTGAAATGAGTAACTAAAAACTTGGGATTAAAAGTGAAAAAGACAATAACTTGTTGTGTTCAATCGGACGTTAATTGAACACATGGAAGCTTGAACCATTTTATACTTGTTAGTGATGAAATGATCCAAGTCTCCAAGGTCAACTTCTTCCCTTGATCTTTCATGAAAGGAATGAGGTTTATGTCTTGTTTTACATTTATTGAAATTGCACATCTTGAGTCACAAGCCATTATGCAATGAAATTGTTGAGTTGGTGGTTTGTGGCTTAAGTTCACCACTCCTTGGATTTGTTCATGAAAAGGAGGGGTGGGTTGTGTAAACAAACTCTTGAAATACCCTGTATATGCTCTGTTTGTCCTCTATTGCAGCAAGATGAACTTGTGCATCAGTGGTCTGCAGGCCACTCTGTGCATCGTCTTGCATTTTGCCCCTGCCTTCGGGCGCATATCTTGTTTGCCTTGCATGTTTGTCTAAGTCTTCGGCCTTGTCAAAAATGGGTCGTCTCCGGGCTTTGACATTCACTCCCGTCATTGTTATGACTTTCGAGTTCTGTCAAAGAGGGGCAACTGTAGACACCCCATTTTTGACCGTCCTCAAGACTTGGACGTCACTGATTGAACACTCAGTGATCACTCTTGTTCGTGTTCGTTTTGAGTTCCCGGAGGCCTCGGCTGCGCGCCTCGCCTCAGGATCTCTTAACTCGTTCGTTTAGTGTTTGGTTTTGCACCAAACACTTGTGTTTTTGCCTTGGAAGGCAGGGAATGGCTTTTTGGCCACCCCCACACCCCACTGGCCTTCCCTCTGCCTCATCGGCCATCCATTGTTGCCACCGGCCATGGTTTATTGATACCAATGGCCGGTCGGCACTTAGTGTGGCCGGCCGGCACTTTTTTTGGCCGGTGACCTTTTTTTCCGGCCGGTGACCCTTCTGCACCCCTTCAGGCTTGGTGCATGCCAGCTGTGCCAGCTGGAATACACCAACACCACTCCCCATGCACGGGGGTGGCCACTTTGAGCCTTTGACCCCCTTTTCCTTCTAGAAGGATGAACCCTTTGGCCAAGCTTCTTGGGGAAGCTTGGCCAGCTGTTTTAGCTTCCTCTAGAAGCCTTGACTCCTTTGCACCCTTTGCCCCTTTTCATTTAGCTTCTTGGAGAAGCTTCAAGCCTTTTCTTTGTCTATATAAGCCCCCCTTCTTCTCCATTGTCTAGGGTTAGAAGTTTTGAACAAAAAACCAGAGGTTAGATACATACACATCTGTCATATACTCTCTCTCTATATATTCCCCTCTCTCTCATCCTTTGTGTGTGTTTTGTGGCCTAAAAGTGCATTTTTGCCTTAGTTTTGCACTAACACACACCATTACACCTTGCTCCGAGATTGAGAGGCATTGAGGGTTGTTTGTTGAGGTTTTGGACTGATTTTGGTCAGTAGAGGGTGGCTGGACCAACTGTTCTTCAAGGGTTCTTCAAGGGTAATCACTTTACTTTAGTTTCCCCAATCTTGCATTGGCTTTTGACCTATCTTGCTTTCTGTTTTAGACTTTGTGTATAACTGAAAAAAAGCTTTGTATTTTCATGCTTAAGACATCTCATTGAGATCATTTTGGCATTGGGGGTCGAACTCCCCCTCTTAGGCCTCTTTTGGCCTCTTTTGGTGCCTTTTCTTTAAGCCTTGTTGACTTTGTTGTAATGCTCTTTTCACCACTGAAATCCAGTGGATTTTCAGTGGTGAAGAAGATGGTTTGAGGTCTCGTATAGGGGAGGGACACCCCTCTCCCCTTTGTCTCTCTTTTATCCTTATTTTTGGCTTAAAGGGTAACATGCATGCTTGACTGACTTTGGCCCTATTTCAGAGGTTTTTAGGTGTCTTTTGATCATAATATATCTCTATCTTTGGTCGGGTTTGTGGTCTTTTGCATGCATAATACCCTTGTTTTGTATCCCTCCCTTTTGCATGGAAATGCATCTTCTATTTAGGTTTCCATGCTTGCATGATTTAGCTTAGCTTGTTGAAGCTTTCGGTCATGATTTGTCATGCTTAAGGTCTGTTGGCCACTGTTTTGGTCATGTTTGACATGCTTGATGTAGTTGCTTTGCATTTTGGCTTGTAGGCCTTGAGTATTTTGGCTTCTAGCATGCTTAACTTAGACTATCCCCATGATTTGGCATTATTTAAGATCATATTTCAGTCCATGTAAGGTGGCCTTATATTGTCATTTGTGTCCCTTCCCATGCTTTAAGGTGTTGTAGTTTTGTGTCTTGAAATGGGCATTGTGCATGCTTGTATGTTTAAGACATTTTGGGGCTGCCATATCAGCGGGTTTTTGGGTGTATTTTGCTGCATTGAACATCTGTTTTTGGTCGCTTAGTCCATGCCATGAGTGGTCATGATGGTTGTAGTAGAATGCCCCTTGTTTGTGCCTTAGCTTTGGGCCCCTTTGGCTTGCATGTTGGCATGAGTGCTTGTTCACCATTTTGGACACTTTTTGGTCACTGTTTTGGGATGGACTGAGGTCTGCCCTTCATGGTTTAGCACCACCATTGCATGATCATGTTGCATTGTTTTGGTCCTCATGCTTACATTGTATCATACTTGCATGTTGGCATGGCATTTATCTAGTTGCATCTCATATACATTGTACCATACTTGGCACATTTAGAATGCCCTAACTTAGTTTGCATGTTTAGGTTGCATTACATTTGGCATGTTTTGCATTTTAACCTCATGTTGTGCATTTTAGCCAAGTTTGTACATATGCATTGCATTGCTTGGTTTGGGGTGTCAAACTGGGCATGGGGATTGAGGAGTGTTTGTACTCCAAGTGACAAAACACGCCTCAACCCTCGGTTGCCAATCCCCTTGACTCCAACATGATAGGGTGTTGGTATTCATGTGTTTTGTTTGCATGCATTTTACATTGAATTGCAACCTCGGCCTCTTAGGCCATCATGCATCAAAAATGCACAATTGATGGCCCGAAGGTCGAGGGTCACGCTCCCTTGAGTCTCTTGCATGATTGGGAGTGCGACCAAGCTCACATTTGCTCAAAATTCCATGCCATGTACTGTTTTGCCCTCTGCTGCTGTCAATTGCAGGTCCCAGCAGGAATTTGTGGCCGATCGGCAGTGTTTAGTGCCGACCGGCAAAGAATATATGGCCGATAGACTTGAAAGCAGCCGATGGAAATTTCCCATGGCCGGTGGTTATTTCCCTTAGTCGATGGTGTTCTACAGTGTGCAGAGAACATATCCCAAGACTTTGGCAATTTTCAGAGGAGCAGGGCAGCATTAACAGAGGCAGCAGTGGCATGGTATGGGTTTCCGGGCAAGATGGATCGAGCATGCATCATTCGCGCATCCCGAGGCAGGGCTGCGGCCATCTCTATTCTGCATTTAATTTGTTAAATTAGAGGGTCTGTAATAATTAATTAGCTAGGATAGGTAATTCATTATTCGGATTGTATTATTCTTTTGGTCCCTCCGAGCGAGGGCAAATTTGTAATAAGTATGGGTGCGTATGTGCATGTCTTCCAATCCCAAGTCTTTCTTCCCTTTTATTTACCTGCTTATGATGGTAGACTAGGGCATATTTAAATTAGCATAACAGCATGACAGCATGTTTGCATTCGTTCATCTGTTTCACATGCACTGGGCTCAGCGCATCATACTAACTGCATCGTATTTTCAATCCCAAATTGAGTATATGTTATTTGCAGCATTTCACATGTCATTGTAGATTAGCCGAGCCTATCTTAGTTGCATTTTGCATGTGTTGCATTAGCCATCTTAACATGAGCTAGGGTCATGCATATGATTACTAACTAGTTTCTGTTTTGGCTTAGAGTACTCTGTAAGTTTTTATGCTTTAGCATACCGCATGCATGTGAGTGTTGCCATGACAGCATGATTACCATGAGGCTAGTTGCTTATGTGATATAACTGCTTGAATGCCTGTGGATGGAGGTTGAATTACCTAAATTGGAATAATGCATTAAAACTGTGAGTTTTAAGCCCACTAGATAGTGGCAAAACCATATTTTCTAAAGCCCACTTGAGGGTGGTAAAATCTGCATTTTAGCCTACTTGCGAGTAGCAAACCATTTTCAAAACAAACATGCAATGTTTTGTTCCAATCTAGGCGATTTGGTCTATACTTGTTTGCTGTGCGCATAACATAGTAATTCTAGGCTAATAACTGGAATAAGAACACATAATGTTTTCAAAACAAGATATCATGGTTAGTAGAGGCCGTTCTTCGGATCGGGCGAGAGGGGGTGCTCATAGCTGACCTTCCCCAATCGTACCCAAGTTCCCGAGCCGAGGCAACTTTGGTGATGATGGACACGTGGCCTTTGGCACCGAGTCAGGGTTTCCTAAATTTCCCAAAAATAAAATATTTAGGTGCCGACTCTGTATCTGGCAAAGCAGTCCATGTTTGGCACTTCTTTCAAAAATCTGTTTTCTCAAAACGATTTGCCAGATTTGGACTCTTTGGTTCAGATTAAGAACCGTAACACAAATCGAGTCCGAACTGTAGCAAGGTCCTCCGCGGACGTGTTACAAGTACTAGGTGAGTTTTTAATGCTTTAGCATACTTGCATGAGTGTAAGTGACTGCCATGACTAGCATTCTTACCATGAGACTAAGTACTTACTTGCTAAACTGTTTGAGTGCCTGTGGATAAAGGCTTGTTGCTTGAATTGGAATGATTCAATGAATGTACATTTAAGCCCACTTTGTCAAGTAGCAAAATCACAATTTTAAGCCCACTTTGTTAAGTGGCAAATTCAAATCCTTTTCGAAAGACAAGCATGAAATTGAAATTGTTCCAATTCTTGTAAACTAGTCTATACATTGTGTGTGCACATCACATAGTAATGCTACCCTAATAATCGGAACAAGAGCATATAATGTTGATAAAAAATCATATCATGATTAGTAAAGGCCGATCTTTGATCGGCGCAAGTGGGGGTGCTCAATTCATGACCTTCCCCCCTCATACCTTAGTTCTCGGGCCGAGACAATCTTGGTGATGACCGACACGTGGCCTTTGGCATGAGTCATGGGTTTCCTAAATTTCTCAAATAAAATATTTAGGTGGCGACTCTGTATTTGGCAAAACAGTCCAATTTTGGCATTTTTGATTCAAAATTGATTTTCCAACAGATTTTTCGAATTTGGACTCTTTGGTGTTTGTTAATTTCAAATTGTACTTGTGAGATTAAATTCTGAACCGCGGGAGTCCGAATTGTAGGGTTTCTTTTAAACTCTCGAAAAGGGGTGTGAAAAAGTCGTGCTACAGTTTTTGGCGACTCCACTGGGGATTTAGAGAACTTGACTCGAACTCATGATATGAATTTTTTATCTACACTTGTGTGTTTCGTTGCATTACGTTTGCATTGGTGCGCCTAAGTCACTGTGTTTGCCATCTACTATTCCTTGACGGTTTGCCGGAGGCTTGCCTAAAAGCTTGCCAAATGGCTGACCGGTCGCGGGCTCTACCACGATGGGAACGCAACCCTTGGATCTGGACTACTGCTTGATCCTTCTTTCACTTCTCGGTGTTAGGTGTGAGAGGTATATTAGGTTGTCTTACTGAGGTACCCTTTTTGGCCATTTGGCCTAGTTGTATATCGAAAGCCATAGAGACTGTTCCAAACTAGAAAATGATGCTCACCCAAATACAAGATTATGTGAAACCACTTTGCTTGAATAGTGAAACCTAGTTCATGACGAAACTAGGACAGGGTAACCCTTCCCCCTCATAGGGGTGTTTTGGCTCTCACTTAACTTGTATGTGTTTTTAGAGTGAAACTCTACAAGAATGTGTGCATCAGTTGCAAGTTTGGGGTATTAGATTTGGGGGCAGAAATCAGTGTTGAGTGCACTTCTGCAGCTTTTGATTACAACTGTGTGTTGTTAACATCTGAGCTGAGGTGCTGTGCGGTTTCTGATTGTTGCTTTCCTTTTTTGCTTTATTTCTTTTTGCAAGGTAGTTTATCATAATTGCTTCAGACAATTCAGATACCCCCCAAGCACTCTGGACCCGTGTAAGGAGACTTTACAGATTCGGGGATCTTGTTAGGGAATAACCTGTGTTTCCTTTGCTCCCATCGGTTATTAGACGGAGGAGAGTTAAGCACAATTCACCAGTTCAGCAATCACTTGCATCTAGTTAGGCTCAATCTTCTACATCTAGGCCAGCAAGAGATCGTTCGCCTATTCAGATGACTCAGTACCCTGCAGTCAATATGAAGGACTTGATTCGTCATCTCCAACAAATAGTGGAAACCATGCAGCAAGATGCTTCTTGCCAAGCTGAAGTTACTGCCCGTCAAGCCAAAGTAATAAATAGGCTGCCGCAACAGCAACCATAGCCGGTAGCGGCTTCTGCTTCCCATGCACCTCATGTGGGTATCCCAGCACCCGGAATCACTGTTAATGTCCAAGAGAAGCTGGGCAATCCGGTAGACCCGATCCCACCACAAGCCTCCAAGGCACTAGTATACCAAACCGAGCCTCCGTTTGAATTCGAAGTTGACCCTACTGTACTGAAGGTCAACAAGCTGGAGAAGCTTTTCAAGCGGGCATAGGGTGTGAACTCTATCCCTAACATCAAAGATGGATATACTGACTCTGTAGTAACCTTGCCAGACCGGTTTAAAATGCTGCACATAGATTGGTTCGATGGCTCTAGAGATCCCATGGTTCATCTGCGGTTGTTCTCTGATATCCTACGGACGATGGGCCTCACTAGACTTCAAAAGTTGTCATTTTTTGGCCGGACCTTGTCAGGAATAGTAGCTATCTGGTATGCAAAGCTGAAGGATTCAATAAAGTAGAGCTGGAAAGAAATGGCCAAGGCCTTCATCGCACAATACTTATACAATACGTAGATCGAGGTCACAACCCGTGATCTTGAGGCGACTCGTCAGGAGCCAAATGAGGGCTTCTCAGACTTTGTAACGAGGTAGAGGGCGAAGGCTTCGATGATGACTACCAGGTCATCCGAGAAGGATAAAATCAGGACGGTGGTCCGCAACCTGCAAGGGAAATTATTACAGAAGATGATTGTCTTACTGTTGTTCACATTCACTGAGCTCCATGAGATAGGGGTTCAAATTGAAGATGCAATGAAACAGGGGTTGATAACCGATGAGAAGGAGCAGGCCAAGAGGCTTTTTGCGCACAATTTCAATGCAACCACTAGTGGAAGCACAACTGTGCGACCATCTAATGTGAATGTCGTCACCACTACAGCCAAGACCGTAAACCTTTTCACCAGCACAACTCCACAAACCTAAAACAACCAAGCTCGATCCTAGAGGACTTTCACCCCACTATACATGCCTTTATCTCAAGCCCTGAGGCTGCTGATCAAAAAGGGACATCTTAAGCCATTAGAGCCTCGCCCACTACCCGATCCTTTCTTACCTAAACACAACCTAGCCAAATACTGTGCTTTTCACTAGTAACACGGTCACGAAACCGACCAATGCTTTAGGCTGCGTCATGAGATTCAAAATCTCATCGTTAACAAGGTGATAGCACCAACCCAAAAGCCAAATGTAACCACTAACCCTCTTTCGACCCACAATCAAGTTCCTTCACCCCGGTACTTAAATCTAATACATACACTGGCCATCCGCTATGACCCCAGCGTATATATTACCCTTTCCCACCTACCTAGGCCGATCTTGTTCATTCTTAAAAGCACAGACTTGTGCATGATGGACACGTCCACACTTCAAACTGAACCTGTGGTGGTGACAATGGCAGAAGGAGGGAGGTTGACCTTGGAGGAAGATGTCAGTCCATTGTCTGAGAGCTCTGTGGACTTATCTGAGGGGGTGTATGACCTACGCTGTTACATTTTGCCGACCGATCAAGCCAAACTAGAAGTGGTATTATCGACAGCAGCGGAGGTCAATGTGGTTAGAGAGGATATCTTGAGCCAAGGTTTGGATCATCTAGCGGAGCTAGAGGAGGACTTAGACGATCTGTAATTATTTGATGAGCAAGACCAAGGAAATGTGCAGATTGACTGGTTTGATCTGAATGGGTCGATAGACAACTCCGGATGGCTTAATGACGAGCCTGACAAAGAGAAAGAAACTGAAACACAGCTAGAGGAACAGGAAGCAAGAATTGCTGCAATGGTCGGAATGGCTGGAGACAAGGGAAAACTACTAGGAGGATACTGGTGTGGAATAATTAGCTCAGGGACTGGGCATTGTCAGTATCGTGGATATAGAGCAAGAAGCTGCACTGAAGCAGTTTAAGCAAGAAATGGATGAAAAAAACCGGAAAACTAAAACAACTCAACTCCCTGTGGGGGATACGTGTGATGAGAGAATGATCAGAACGGGGCTAGACAACTGTTTGTCAGTTGCCGGAGGTGCATGGTGGGAGGATGACGATTTACATCTAGCCCACACCGATGGAGATTGGGGTGAAGACCTGCTAGACAACACCTGGTACACTGAAGAGATTGACCACATGACGAGAAGTGGGCGGTATTTCAAGTCGCCGCACTTGGACCAAGCTGAAGCCTCCGGGAAAGATAAAGAGGTTGAGAAGCAGAAGGAAAAACAATTGGAAGAAGAGGCAGTGCTTAAACAGCTAAAGAAAATTCAAGCCGATATTTCAATCTGGGGTTATTTCATGGTTTCTCGAGTGCATCGACAGTCTGTATTATCATCAATGGACAAAGCTGAACTGTCCATTGACACCGCCCGTGAATAGCTTATAGGATTAGTTTCCCAAGTGGTGCCAGTCCAACCCCAACCTTTTCCAAGAAAGAACTGCCGCCAAAAGGATCAGCACACAATAAACCTCTGTTCATATCAGTGGAGTGCAGAGAAAAGTGGGTGCCAGTGGTGTTGGTTGATACTGGGTTGGCTATCAATGTATGTCCATCTCGTACAACTTATGCCATCGGTTTGAAACTAGTAGATTTCGTGCCTACAGCCCAGGTGATTCGGGCATATGACAACATAAGCAGGGAGTTTATGGGCACAGTACAAATCCGAGTCCAAGTAGGCCCAGCGCAGTAGGATATTGAGTTCTATATCCTCAATGTGCTGGCCACTTTCAATCTACTGCTAGGGAGACCTTGGTTGCACTAGGTGAAAGCTGTTTTCTCTACCCTCCACTAAATGCTGAAATACCCTCACGAGAAGGGAGTGACTATTGTGTTTGAGAATTCATCCATACATCCTCCACTAGAGGTAACTACACTTGTGCTGGAAATTGTTCATGACAATGAGGATGTTTTCCTTCCAGGGTTCAACCTAGCTGAGGCTCGAGCAGTGCAAACCATCTTGGCAGCATGTATGTTAACGCCTAATCAATCTATTTCATGAACAAGCTCCAACATATGCCAGGAATGGGGTTGGGAAAAAGTGGCTGGAAAGGCATTACAGCATTAGCCGATGTGCCGTATAATCCACATGCCTTTGGTCTTGGCTATACGTCCACCAAAGAGGATTGGGTCGGGAAAGGAAAAGAGATGGCAGACAGAGCTAGAGCCAAGCAGGCCGGGAAGCGCTATGAACTTGTTCACAGACCGATCTGGGGAACCCTGAATGGCCATTTTGTTCGGGAAGGTGAAGACTTTCCATTTTGCGGCTTTCCCGAGCCCTGGTTGAATTCCGAGAAGTAGCGTGTTCCTGGCTTTGAAATTTTTTTTGACTTGCAGTTGCAAGACAGTGATACAGAGAAAAATGTTAAGCCAACTGCTGAAGCTGAGAAGAGCATGGAAATTGACTTGGACAATAGTGAGCTCGGATTAGGGGCATCACTGGCATGTCTCCTTTTAGATTCTCCGGTCGACTTAAAGAGCTTAGGGGATAACCTGACCATCTTCATGATCGGGGACCAACCGGGTGTGAACCCTTCTAGCAGCATTTTGGATGCATCTGAAACACCATCTCTCGTTTGGCAATTGGAGGAGGGCTACCTATCTAGTAGTTCTCAGTCAGGTAGTGAATCAGAATCTGATTCCACAG
This sequence comes from Camellia japonica, assembly GCA_030407325.1. Taxonomy (NCBI): domain Eukaryota; kingdom Viridiplantae; phylum Streptophyta; class Magnoliopsida; order Ericales; family Theaceae; genus Camellia; species Camellia japonica. The sequence continues at coordinate 120,561,175 of JAPPVO010000019.1, forward strand.
AGTCTGTAGAGTCGGAATCATATTCTGTTCTTCTGAGTCAGAGTCTCGTATTCCTAAGGGTGATAACCCGGATGCCAAGGTCTTGTCTAGGTCATCTTTTTCCTTTGCTTTTGAGTTGGTTGTAACCGAAGAGCTGGATGAGCTTGACCTTATGAATGAGAATGCCACTGCAAATTCTGAGTATTTCTTTGTGCCGCTTGTTTATTGCATTGATCAATACTTTCAAAATTTTAATGAAAACGACAAGGAATGAATTCCTCTGGTTTTGAAAATCTGATTAATCGAGAGGAGGAGAGGTTTGCAAAACCCCTCGCTGATGAAATCATTGTTTTTAATATGGGTATTGAGAAGGATCCGCGTCTGGTCCAGATTGGGTCCACGTTGTCTTCGGAGGAGCGCGGGCGCTTAGTCGATTTAATAAAAGATTTCAAAGATGTTTTCGCATGGCCCTATGAAGACTTGCCTGGAATTGATCCTGAGATTGTACAGCATCGGATCCCTCTTGACCCCAAGGCCCGACCCGTCAAGCAGAAGTTGTAGATAATACTTTCGAATTGGGCTTTGAAGATTAAGGAAGAAGTTACCAAACAGATTGAGGCAGGGTTCTTGCTTATGTTTGAGTAACCAACGTGGTTGGCCAATATTGTTCTAGATCCAAAGAAGGATGGCAAAATCAGAGTCTGTGTCGACTTCAGGGATCTGAATAAGGCTAGTCCGAAGGATGATTTTCCTCTGCCATATATTGATGAATTGGTGGATTTCACTGCGGGTCATGCATTGCTCTCTTTCATGGATGGATTTTCTGGGTATAACCAGATTCTAATGGCACTCGAGGACAGAGAGAAAATCGCCTTCACTACGCTGTGGGGAATCTGTTGCTATAGGGTGATGCCGTTTGGGCTAAAGAATGCCGCGGCTACCTATCAACATGCAGTAACCACAATTCTGCACAATATAATCCATAAAGAGGTCGAGGTGTTCGTGGATGACATGATTGTCAAGTCCAAGGAAAGAGAAGGCCACTACACTGCCTTGAAGAAATTCTTCTACCGAATCAAAGAATACAGACTGAGGTTGAATCTGCAGAATTGTACTTTCAGCGTAATAGCAGGGAAAGTGCTGGGCTTCTTGATCACACAGAGGGGCATTGAGGTAGATCCTTCCAAAATCAAGGCCATCCTAGAAATGCCACCACCAAGGACTGAAAATGAGGTACGAGGCTTTCTGGGTAAAGTGTAATTCATAAGATGGTTTATTTCTAAATTAACCTTGACTTGTGAACCACTATTTGGTCTCCTGAAGAAAGGAAAGAAATTCTGATGGGATGATCGATGTCAATTCACTTTTGAGTAGATCAAACAGTACCTTCAGAATCTGCCCGTGTTATCACCCTAGAGTTGGAAAAGCTGTTGATTTTGTATCTGTCAGTAATGGACACAACGATGGGATGCAGGTTTGCTCAGGAATCTGAGGATAGGGTAGAGAAAGCCATCTATTACTTGAGCAAGAAAATGCTAGAATACGAGACCCGTTACACCCCACTGGAGAAAGCGTGCTTATCCTTGGTATGTGCTACCAGGAAGTTGAGGCACTACTTGTTAGCTCACTCAATAATTCTAGTTTCGAGATTAGATCCCATCAAATATCTCTTTGAGAAACCAGCGCTTATGGGTAGGCTAGCTCGTTGGTTGTTTTTCCTCTCCGAATTTGATCCGAAGTATGTTACTCGCAAGTTGGTCAAGGGGAGAGCTGTAGCGGAGTTCCTGGAAAATCACCCAGTAGGAGGGGATGAAGCAGTAGAATACCTTTTGCCAGATGAAGCCATTATACAAGTTGAAGAAGAGATTTGGACAATGTACTTTGATGGAGCGTCTAATCTTTACGGTTATGGGATAGGTGTGTTGCTGATAGCACTCGACAATTCCCATATACCTTTAGCCTTCAAACTCCAGTTCAGGGTATCCAATAATGAAGCAGAATATGAGGTGTGTATCGCTAGTTTGGAAGCTGCCCTGGAACTAGGAGCAAGAAGGTTGGATGTCATCGGGGACTCAAACCTAGTTGTTTCTCAAGCAAATGGAGACTAGAAGGTCAAAGAAGAAAAGATAAAGATTTATCACCAGACCCTGGACATTCTGATTCCTAGGCTTGAGAAACTGACTTTCACACATCTACTAAGAGAGAACAACAGGTTTGCTGATGCCTTATCAACTCTATCTTCTATGATAGACATCCTGCTTGGAGTCCAGATGTGTCCGATCATCATTGAGTAGAGATATACGCCAGCCTACGAGACTATTGCCGCAATAGATGAAGCTCAAGATCAAAACCTGTGGTACTATGATATTTGGAACTTCTTGGAAAATGAGGTTTATCCACTAGGGGCAAATGCCAAAGACAATAGGGCAATACAGCGGATGGCCATTCAATTTATCATCTACGGAGGTAAACTGTACAAGAGAGGTCATCTGGGAATGCACAAGTTATGTGTCGAAGTAGAGGAATCAAGGCGCCTGATGGAGGCCATCCATGGAAGAGAGTGCGGAGCGTACATGAACGAAGTAATGTTAGCCCGGAAGATTCTTAGGCAAAGTTACTACTGGTCTACTATGGAGAAGGATTGTATTGGTTTTGTTCGGCGATGCCACAAATGCCAAATTCATGCTAATCGCATGAATATCCCGCCGTCTAAGCTGTACAATATGACTTCACCGTGGCATTTCTCAGTCTGGGGAATTGACATCATTGGGGCAATCATGCCAAAAGGGTCGAATGGGTGTGAATACATTCTGGTGGCAATTAATTACTTCACAAAGTGGGCGGAAGCTCAGTCCTACGCAGTGTTGAAAGCAGTGCATGTGGCTAAGTTCATCCGAAACAACATCATTTGCCGCTATGGAGTCCTAAATGAGATCATTTCAGATAATGGCTCTCATTTCAAGAAAGAGGTGATAGACTTGTTAGAGAAATACAATGTGGCTTTCCATAAGTCATCTACGTACTAGCCGCAAACCAACAGAGCTGTTGAGGTCGCCAACAAGAATATCAAGCATATTTTGTAGAAAATGGTCGAGACCTACAAGGATTGCCCGGATAAATTTCCATTCGCACTCTGGGGCTATAGAACTTCAATCCAGACGTCTACAGGGGCAACTCCTTATTCTCTTGTTTATGGCATGGAAGCTGTTCTGCCAATCGGAATAGAAGTCCAGTCACTGCGAGTTATGGCAGAGTGTCAAATAACAGAGGCGGACTGGCAACAGAGCAGGTTCAAAGAACTGATGCTGTTTGATGAGAGAAGGCTGAAAGCATTGTACCATGTTCAAGGCTATCAACACAGGATTGCTAGGGCTTTCAACAAGATGGTTAAGTCCCGAAATCTCAAAGAAGGGGATTTGGTGCTGAAAGACAACCGAGCTCTCATCCATAACCCTAGGGGTAAGTTCAGAGCCAATTGGACTAGTCCTTACATCATCAAAACTATCTGGTCGGGTGGAGCTATTATCTTCATGGACTTGGATGGCCTAGAATTTTCACAATTAATCAACATGGACAAGTTGAAAAAATACTATCCCTGAGAGGCTCGCTAAGCCGAAAACCCAGCAGGGCGACCTAGGCAAAAGTCAGAGCATGAAAAATTAGAAATAAAGATAAACTGAGCTCGCGAGGTTGAAAACCCTAAAGGGTGGCCTTGAAAAAAGTTAGAGCGTAAAAGGAGAGTGTTAATACTCGAGTGAACCTAAACCGAACTACGTAAGGCCTGATTCCTATCTTCGGGATACGTAGGCAACTTCATCCTGAAGTCCAGCCGTAAACATCTCCAAATCAACTATCCTGTCCATGTGTTTGATCAGGTCATCTTTGTCTGTTCTTTATCTGAAAGTTCGGTTGTGATCCTTACTCTGAGAGAAGAACTGGTTACAATGCTGAGCAGTGGTGTTCAAACAAGGGCAATTTGTGATCTTATGGATTCAGGGTTGTACATCTCATGGATTGATTCCGTTTGTGTCAGGTAGTGATCCTTTTCGAAAATGGTTTTGAAAAGTTCTAATAAAAGTTGATTTTGTTCAAATTTTACCTTTTACAACTTAGACCATTTTTGGACAAAAAGGAAAATTTTCAGTGCTCACAACTTTAATTTCATTGATTTCAGTACAAAGTTCTCCAACTCTCTGATACAAATCAAAGCTATTTTTATTAGATTCAAAAACTTGAAAAGTAAGGTTAAAGTAATAAACTAGGGGCATAGATGAGTCAGGTGTTCCTGTGTCCCCCGCTTTTGCTTGTGGAAGCTCCTAATGCCAAAGTAGGCCCGGTCTGTGCCTCATCCTCGAGCCAACCCAGACACTCGCCAGAAAGGGCGCAACCGAAACTAGGAGCAGGGGTCAGAAGCTCTCTCGTCCTCCAAGCTGTGAGGTATCTAGCCAAGTGTGAACCTCGGATGGGGCATGAAACCGGGTACTCTACCAACTCCTCTGGGCAGGTTTGGTCATGTCCAAACTGATGTCTGAACTGAAACAGAAAGTAGAATACAGTGTGTAAGGCCGATCAGCTGAATGCTAGGTTTCCAAGTCATGCTGTAGCTCATTTCGGTCAAATTAAGCTAGGGGCAATGCCAAGCAATGTCAACAGCAAACCTGTTGCACATCTAGTGGCACCACATCCCTTATTCGGGAAATCCACTAGACGGTGGCGGAAGAAATAGCCTCGAGCAGAGTACTCAGGGTAAGAATCCACTACCTTCAGCTTATCCATAAGCCATACTTGGGAAGGGATGAAAGAAAAGAAAGATTAAAGAATAGAGAGGTATACATTGAGAGAAGAGAGTTTTGAGAGAAAAATAGAGCATGAGTGCCAAGTAATGTGAGAAATACATATGAGAAAGGGTGGGAAACAATACCTATAGAAGTAGTGCACTCCTTGTGAATTTGGTAGTCTCTCACCGATGGAAGGCGTCTAAGCCCATCAAAGTCTCAGTCAGCACCAAGCCAATGCAACTCTTGCCCTCTTTCAAACCTTGGGCCACTTCAATCAATCGAATGCTAGACCCGCCGAAATTTGGGGCAAGAAGGAAGTGAACTAGCATATACAAGCAAAGGGCGTGTTGCTTGAAACCCTGCCAAAGAAGGTCGCTTCGGTCATTGACGTCAGAAAATCGATGAATTAGGCTGGGAATATCCAGCTCTCCATTGTGAACCAAAGATCGAGCCTCGTGTAGAGTGAGCCCTCACATCCGTCCCAAAGCTTGGATGTGGCTGAAACGGGGCTGAGGTATGATTTCTTCATCACGCCGGATTCCATTAGCGCCTAAAATTCTTCGATTGTTAGGCATATCACTTTTCCCCCGAAGCTAAAGACATGTGTAATTAGGTTCCAACATTTAGCCGCGGCATGAAGGAACGGAAAACAAAGCGGAGAACGGCTCAGTGGGAAAAGTGCATTTATGCGGAAACCCCAGAAATTTACCTTTTCCAAGTCGTCTAAAGTTGCAATCCAATATGAGAGTTTTTTTGGCAAAAAATGGCTCCATTTGTGAAGAATTGTAGCTGAAATGAAAAAATCATGAAGCTCAACCTTTTGTAAGAGATAAGGCAGTGAGTGGAAGCCAAGTGTCAATAGTCTGGATGTCCTTCACATTGATGGCTAGTAGGTGGCCTGCAACCCTTATTTGTGGTTGGCAGTCTCTCACTCTGACCTGGTGTCTACCTGTGTGTTGGGCAGTGCTGAATGCATGTGTTTTGTTTTGCTCTTTGTGTGTTTTAAGGTCTTGTTTTGAGTCCTTTTGGTTTTAAACAAGCTGTTGAGTTGTATTTCAATCGTTTTGTTTATCGAGTTGTTGTTGTTTTGTTTATCGAGTTGAACGTTGCATTTTATATTTTGATTGTTGGTAGGTTCATTACCCGATTAAGAATGTTGTGCCAATACAAGTGTTCAGTTTTCATTTTCAATTCAATCTCATTTTCATGCAAATGTGGTGCTCATGATGCAAAATACAACACTTTTTTTCATAAAAACTGCTTTTTATTCTGATCATGTTTTACAAAAGAGGAGTACAAGTTTTAATAAAAAATAAACCTGTCTGAAGCTATACAATGTGCTAATGTTATTAACAAAAGAAACTAAGCAAAAGTACAAAAAAAAAAAAAAAAAAAATCAGTGCCGGTCGTCTCAGGCTCGGGAGGCCCTCTTCGTCGTCTTTCTTAGAGGAGAGGACTCTGGGGCACTGTCTCCATTGGCGCCGCTGTCTGAATCTGTCTCAGAACCATAGTCAGCATCGTCTTCGCTTTCTGCCCTGGAACCCTCCTTAGCATCGTCGCCTTCACTTTTGGAACCTGAGTCGGCGTCATCATTTCCAGTCTCGGATGACCCATAGTCCTGACTCACTGCCTCCTTCGAGCTACTCATCTCAACATCATCATCACGCAAGATGGTTTTGGAGGACTGCTTCGGCCTCAAGCACCTCTACCTCCCTCTCCTCCCTACTACTAGAGGAGGTACTGCTGGTCCTAGTGTTGGTGCCGCCAGTACAGCTGTAATATGGAAAAGACAGGTTTCAATATATCAGTTACATTGTGTATATCAGATGCCACATGATGTGTAAAATGAGTGTGTGCAGAAATTAGCTACAGTTTGAGTACAATATGAATGCATACGTGAATGCAGTTTATCAGATCAGTGCAGTTTGGAATAGACCACAGTTGACATGCCGGTGTATTGGAAAATTGATAGCATGAAATGTAAACTGAAGAAATTACCTGAATATCGTAGAGACTGAGCAGTGCCTCTCCTCTGTATCATGCCTATCAGGAGGCTACCA